>JAZDUH010000007.1:8400000-8657500 GCA_036419115.1 Scarus forsteni | reverse complement strand
ATTTGATTGCTGGTTTCCCACTTCCTGTGTATGTTGGAAATTCACTTAAACTGCTGTCTTTTGAACAACCTACCCATGTGACCACATATCCATCAATGTGAGCAAGGAGGGAAGAGCACCAAGTCTGTGTGTTACTACTGCTCTGCCGCACACCGTAGCACACACCAGACCTCCTCTCTCATGACTTAAAAACTCTCCTCATCCATCACTGAGGAAAAACACCAAGGATGTTTTCCTGTTCAAACTTCGCTGTTGCCCTCTGTCTCCTGCAAGCCCTCTGCATCACAGCTGACATAGGTATGTATCCTTTCCTTCATTTTAGTCTATTTAGTTTGTTGAAAATTGTTTCCCTTAAGACTTGCTGTTGAAGCTGTTCTGTCCTGCTCTAGACAGTGGCTCCTTCCTCATCTACAACGAGAACCACAACAAGTGTGTCAAGGTGGAAAGTGCCAGCTCTGTGACGGTGGCCAACTGTGATCCTCATGCTAAATCCCAGCAGTTTCGTTGGGCCTCTGAATCCCGCATCCTCAGCCTTTCCCTCAAGCTCTGTCTCGCTGCAACGGAGATTAGAGACTGGGCAAAGGTGGTTCTATCTGAATGTGATGGGAGTAATGTCCTGCAGCATTGGCAGTGCAAGAATGAGACACTCTTTGGCCTCAAGGACCAAGACCTGCACTTAAACTGGGGCAACCAAACTGAGAGGAACGTGATGATCCACAAAGGTTCGGGGCTGTGGAGTCGCTGGAGGATATATGGGACCCGGGATGACCTTTGCTCCAAAGGGTTTCAAGGTGAGAGTTGTGGGAATATAGAGGTGGACAGAGCATAACTCCAGAACTATAGTCAACATATAGATATGCCAGCTCAAATATGACTCAACTCAAGTGAAAGTTCGGGGTCGATATGTGGAATGTTTTACCCGCAGGGCCTAACAGTAGAATAACTATTACTTTACATATACCTGCAACTGTTCTCCATTATGTTCAATTTTTATCCCCACCACGGAGGTTATGTTATTGCCGGCGTCTGTTTGTTTCTCTGTTAGCAACATAACTCAAATGGACAGATTTTGATGAAATTTTCAGGAAATGTCCAGATTGGGACAAGGAAACTATATTTTTTTTTCAACCCCTTAAAATAACGTTTTTATACACACACAGAGCTGCGCATGCGCAGTGCTCCGCGGACCAGAAGTAGCAGCCGGACTGCGCATGCGCAGGTCTGTGTGCATCAAAACGTTATTTTAACGGATTGAAAAAGAAAACATGTCTTTTAAAATGTTTTATAGCCATTCGGATTTACTTTACGTGCTGATACGCCATCCCCTGGACCACTATAAGGAGTATTTTGTCCACTTTTGTCAGTCCGGCTCTGACTCCTATTGACCTCCAGCCATTGAGCTAAGCTACCTACGGAGCTAACAGCTGGGAGCCAGCCACTGGACGCAGAGACACAAAAAAGGTATTTTTGAGCTTGTCTCACTTTGTCAATGATAGGGAAAGGGCGTGGGTCCAAAAATCGTCTGAGTATTCCTTTAAGGAGAGATCCAGATCACCATCTGGATCCGGAATTTTTTTTAAAGGATTCTTTGACATTGCAAGATAGGACCATTTTCGGCATTTTATGCATATTACTCAGCCAAAAATAGTCAGGGCATTTGGAAAAAAATACAGGACAAATTTCCAACAGGTTCTACAAGAAAATCAAAGACTGATTCAGATCCCAGCAACATTCAGGATTCTCTGATCCAGAACAAGAAAAATTTAGATATCCTTGGAATTTTCGTCATAGCAAGGGAACAAATTAAGACATAGACTTGCAACAAACACCAAAATATAGCCAAGATACTGTGGAATCTGGAGTGTTCAATCTGATCTGTAACAGCCTCAAAAGCTTTGCAGCTAGATTCAGAAGAAAACCGCCATGACGAAAAATGCGATTTTCTTGAATAATTACTGAACTAAAATAGATACCACAATGAATCCAGTTGCTGATGGTATGTTTTCATGGTCAAGGAACCAAAATATTTAGATGAAATAAAGGTAGGAATAGTATTTATGTTGAAAATCACAATATGGGTGAAGACTCATGTGAGGATCTTATCTTGTTTTGTCTTGCTCTACGATTTGTATATGTAGGCTACTAATAATGTCTGACATCTCTATCTGTCCCATGTTTGCTTAAATATGTTTTTACGATAGATTATTTATTTATGTTGTTGACTGACCGTATGCATGAACGTACACTGGAAAGCCACAATTGAAATTGCCCCTTGTGCGATAAATAAAGTTGCCTGAATCTGAATCTGTGGCGCTGATGGAGGTCTGCGCTCTCCAAGTGCTTTTCTAGTTGATAATAAAATATTAAGGTTTGCAGGTCTTTTCCTTTGTTAAGCATGTTATATTGCACTGAGGGTTCCAGATTTCAAAAACAAGTACAGAGGGAGAAAACAATCTTTAGTTTGCCACTGATTTTGAAGTTCTTCTATTTAGAAAAATGAGAGAAGTCTGTAATTTTCATCAGAGGTACACTTTAACTATGAGAGACAAAATTAGAAAAAAATCCAGGAAATCACATTGTAGGATGTTGAAAGAATTTATTTGTAAATTATGGTGGAAAATACGTACTTGGTCACCCACAAAGAAGCAAGGTTTCAGGCTCACACAGACTTGTAAATTCTTCTTGAAGAAGCTCTTCTATCCTACACTCGTTAGCTGTATTAATGGCACCTACTTGAACTTGTTATCTGTATAAAGACACCTGTCCACAGCCTCAAACAGTCAGACTCCAAACTCAACCATGGTCAAGACCAAAGAGCTGTCAAAGGACACCCGGAAGAAAATTGTAGACCTTCACCAGGCTGGGAAGAGTGAATCTACAATCGGCAAGCAGGTTAGTGTGAACAAATTAACTGTAGGAGCAACTGTAAGAAAATAGAAGACATAAAAGACCATTGATAATCTTTCTCAATCTGGGGCCCCACACAAGATCTCATCATGTGGGGTCAAAGTAATCAGGAGACAGTGAGTAAAATCCAAGACCAGATGAATGACCTGCAGAGAGCTGGGACCAAAGTAACATAAGCTACCATCAGTAACACACTACAATGAGAGGGACTCAAATCCTGCAGTGCCAGGTGTGTTCCCCTGCTTAAGCCAGTTCATGTCCAGGCCCGTCTGAAGTTTGCCAGAGAGCACATGGATGATCCAGAAGATGATTGGGAGAATATCATGTGGTCAGTTGAAACCAAAATAGAACTTTTTGGTAAAAACTTAACTGGTTGTGTTTGGAGAAAGAAGAAAGCTGAGTTGCAACCCAAGAACACCATAACTACTTTGAAGCATGGGGGTGGAAACCTCATGCTTTGGGGCTGTTTTTCTACAAAAAGGGGACAGATTTTAAGCCCAAACATCTTTCCATCAGTGACAGCATTGACGATGGAATGAGGCTGGGTCTTCCAGCATGACAATGATCCCAAACACACCTCTCAGGCAATGAAGAAGTAGCTCTGTAAAAAGCATTTCAAGGTTCTGCAGTGGCATAGCCAGTCTCCAGACCTCAACCCCATCGAAAAATTGTGGATGGGGTTTAAAGTCTGTGTTGCCCAGCGACATCCCCAAAGCATCACTGCTCTAAAGGAGATCAGCTTGGAGAAATGGGCCAAAATACCAGCTACAGTATGTGCAAACCTGGTGAAGACTTACAGAAAATGTTTGACCTCTGCCATTGCCAACAAAGGTTGTACTACAAAGTATTGATTTGAACTTTAGTTATTGACCAAATATTTTTTTCCACCACAATTTACAAATAAATACAATGTGATGTCCTGGACTTTTTTAATTTTGTCTCTCATGGTTGAAGTGTACCTCTGACGAAAATTACAGACTGTTCTCATCTTTCTAACTCCCAAATTCCACTGCAGGCGCTGCACGTGCAAGCGCCGCGTTGCTGAAGCGCCAAGAGATACGCTTTAGGTCTATTTTATGCGCGGCCACTTCCAAACCTCGTACATTCACTGTCGTTAAGAGAGCACCAGACAGGAAGTCAAAGTGTGGAGCCTCTGGAAGTTTCAAAATAAAACAATGTACAGATTCTTGCACGTAAATTTCCTTAATTGTTTGTCATTACGTCAAAACCGGAGGCACAAGCATCAGGTCAGCAGTTGGTCGGAGGGTCTCAGAGGCAACATGACACCATGGACATAGAAAAGTGAATCATGGAAGTACAGAAATATATAACATTGTATACATGACACCAAGCATCTTTTCTACAAGGATATTGGTGGATAGAAGTTGAATAAATCACGAAGCTGTGTGGTTGGGACCAGCAAAGGGACCTGAGAGAAGCAAAGTGCGGTGTTGTTTATTTCTTTTCTCATTCAATCACACAATTTATGAGCGTGTGACATCACTGTTCTCATGAGAGTCTGTGGCTCTCTGGGGATCAGCCCTCCCCCTATGGGGCTGCATTCAGTTTTGTCTGTCGGGCATGCCGCGCCGCTTTCGAGTGCAGTGGAATTTGGGGATGAGTAGGAGAAACTGCAAAGTCAGTGGCTGACGACATACTTTTTTGCCCCACTGTACTTTTTTGTAAAACCACCACCAAATAAAATTAACCTGGCTGTTTGTTTCCTTTTTGTATGGGGATGTATCATCAAAAATCATTTTAAGAGAAAAATCTTATTACCTAAAAAGGTGATTATTGTTCTCATCAGATACGAACATTTTTGCAGATATTCACAGCTGATGCTTAAGCTATGCTAAATGGCTTAATGGTCATTAATGTCAAAGAATGTACAAATGTACCACAGTGGTTTTCCTCATCACCTCATGGGCTGTCCACTTCTATCGTCCAAAAAGTATAATTTATTGAGTAATATACTTTGTTTTCTTTCTCATATCTGTTTCTAACACAAATAGACTGTCACCATAGAAGGAGCAGGCCAACTAAGTTAAGTAGACGCTTTGTGCTCTTGACAAAAAACATCAGATTCTATTCAATAATGAGTTTGGAAATACCAGAACATGCATTGGCCAAAATCCAATATCGCACTTCCCTATTTTGAGAACATATGACCTTACAATTGCAACACAGTCTGTCAATAACAGTGCTGCTTTATTTCAAGATACAGCATAAACTCCAACAAGCATACTACAAATGATAAAGTCAGACATGCCGAAGTTTTCTGCAGATTTGTTCTTCAAACAAACTTCTATTCACACATCTTATGACAAACTACTTCACTTTAGATTTTTTTTTTTCTCTGCACTACCTTTGAAGTTTTATCCAGCATGATGCAAGAAGGGCAACTTAGTTTAACAGAAAAGAGTGATGAGTTCTTTTAAATTCCAATTAATCTTGTCAAAAAAAAATGCAGGCTGTTTCTACACCTAAGCTCAGGCCTAAACCCATATGCAGGCTTGCAGATTCAGCTTTTAAAATCAATGACCAATTGTCTATTTAATTATTGTTCCTCTCAATTGGGTGCAAACTAAGATTTCACACAAAATAAAATGTTGTCCATAACGTGAAGTAAGTTTTATGGACATTAACATCATCTATAGACAGCTTTATGGTATTTTTTATTAAATTAATTGGTGAAGGATCCTGAGAGATAGTTTTGCCTTTATTTACTAAATATCCCAGAGGCACTGTCAAACTAAAAGCCAATGTGAAAATGCAGATGTAACAACTATTATTCTACCTTGAAAAGAACCAAATAAGTGCTTAAGCATCAACATTTCAGGCCTGGCAAGTCTTGACGGATGCAGAAGGATTTACAGCAGCTTATACAACTCTGTCACACTCAGAAAGTGGGTCAGTTCAGCTCAGCAGATCAACTAAAAACTACTCATTCCAAATGTGTACATCAATAACTTAAGTCAGTTTTATTCGATCTCAAGTAATTTAGGGCTCTTTCTAGACATACCATACTGAATTTTGAAATGTCAAAGAGTAAATTTTTGAAGAAATAACAGAATGGTCCCCACTGACAAAATGAAAAAAGCAGCCTTGTAACTCTAAGATAAAAGAAAATTATAAAAGGTTGAAATCTTGAGAAAATTACCTCATTTTATTTACCATCAAGGGAACACAGGGTGAAATGAAATAAATGCAGGGTTTCTGAACACTTTCGTTAATCAGATTCAAGACTTTTTAAGATCCCTTTAAAGTCCTAAGCTGAGAAAACTTTGGATATTTTGCAGTCAGACCAAGCTGCAATCATCACATATTTTTCCATAGCAAAACAAAATCCTAATATGTTAAAAGACTAAAATTTAATAACAATGACTGAGCCAGACTGACTGATGTGGAACAGAGGGATATCAAGGCATATTTTTCTACCATTGCTAATTTTTCTGTCATTTATCTTAAACTCTTCGAGTAAACTTGACAAAAACATCCTTGATCATAATTCCACTAAATTCAAGACCTTGTACAAGTAAAGATAAGACTTTTTAAACTGTCCCAGGATTTAATTTAAAAATCAAATTTACATTTAAAAAAAAATCAAATCACACTCTCATTATCCAGAGAGCCAGAGTTTGTCCTCAATTATTATTTCAGCCACTCTAAAACCCCATATCGAAGTTCCCATGAGTTTTTGTTAACCACGAGATAAATATCATGAGGAACAACCATATCTGGTTTAAAGCTGTGGTCTACGATTTGAAACCGCAGCCTGCCCCCCCTTCCCTCACCCCTCCCCTCCGTGTTCCAAGATCCCGCCCCCAGCTCGTGGCACCTCATATAAAAACAAGCCCCCTCGGACTGAGCTACGAGCGACTAGCATAATATATCAGCAGCAAACTCAATCAAAAACAGCTCAGCTCAACTGAAAGTATCAAACACGACAGACATCCCCCTTGTAACACACAGCAGTAGCCATTTCAATTGGACCGGCTGCAATGCGGGTCTGGCGCCGCCAGAGCGGAGCCGATTGTGGGGGAGGATTTATCTTTCTCAGCCTGTCCTCCTCAGCTCAGCTTACAGTGCTAACGATTAGCGGCTAACAGGCTAATCCGCTCCGCTACAAGTTATTAGCCAGGCCAGGCACAGGCTAACCAGAATTATTCAGCAGACATCTCCCACTGTAGTAAACAAAGCCATTACCTGATCAACCAGGGGCGAAACGGCCGATGCTGAAGGTCTGACGGCCGGCTGAGGCCATTCGTTAGCCGTTAGCCCGCTAACAGGCCTCGACCCGCGGGCAGAGCTCCGTTGGGCCCCGTGGGAGAGGGAAGCGGCTTCCCGGTTTTGGCGCTAGGCTTTTCCGGCTCCATGATAGTTCAGTAGCTAACGCTGCTAGCTGCTCACCGGAGGTAGAGGGGAGGAGGCGGGACCATGACACACTACGCATGACGCTACGTAGTGAGGGAGACAGGGGATTGGATGGACTCACGGACCAACTCACGGACCAATTGAACCTTACAGGCTTCTAGGCTTGATTGGTCAGCTAGTATGCAGCTTTTCAGCGGATATACTGAATGGATTTTTTTCGTTCTTTTTGGTCTCTATACTGTGTAGATAGGACCATAGGACCATAACAGCCTTATAAACGGTGTTATTAAAATGTACAAAGCTTCCAAATCGTAGACCATAGCTTTCAGTCTCCTTAAATATATAAATGTGATAATATTTTAACTAAAGACTGAGGGCTTTAGGTTTATTTTAATACAGAATTCTACAGGATGTGAGCTTTGGAGACTAAAACTCAAGACTGGCATTTATTAGTCTGACTGTTTGACTGGACCACAAAGAAATTAATGACAACCTGATTGTGTTCTGTATGGGGGCAAGCAAACAAATTGAACGTCAGAGTGTCTAGTAGACTTTAGAAAAGGCTTTACTTTAGACAGATACATGAAAAAGTGAATATTGCTTTTTTAAGTTTCTATTTATTGGTCAGCTGTCATGAGGCCAGGTGAGTGCCGATCAACATGTCCACTTTATATGCAGTATGCTTGATCCAGGCTATAACTCAGAATAACTCAATATGTGTCTCTCAGAGGTTTTCACAATAGGGGGTAATGCCTTCGGAAGCCCTTGTCAGTTTCCGTTTAAGTTCCTGGAGAACTGGTACGCTGAATGCACAAAGGACGGCCGCTCCGATGGTCAGCTGTGGTGTGTGACAGAGACAGATGACAACGACGACGTGAAATGGGGCTTCTGTCCCACGACAGGTAGGTGCATAACACGAGTCAAGCACTTCATAAATCTGTACATGATCAGCAATAATCCGCCATGCAGGGTGATCACTACATCAACACCGGCGCTTCCTCTCATGAGTTCCAACACAGAAATGTTCCAGTTCTCTTTCAAACACTCTTAAAATCCCCAGAACTAAGCTTCACACCATGGTTGACCGGGCCTTCTCCTCTGCTGCCCAGAGGCTGACCACCTGAGGGCCCCACAGTCTTAAGATTTTAAAGGAAATATTAGATCCACTCTTTGTATTAATTGTTTTTATCTTACCCTGCAGCACTTTCAGATTGCGAAAATGTAAAGTGAAATACAAATAAAACTTGTTATTGTTATGATAATAATAATAATAATAATAATAAAAATGATAATAATTATTATTATTATTATCATTATTATTATTTTTATGATCAATTACCTTCCTTTCCTCTGACTTAGCTCTAAAACTTAAGCAGGAAGGGAGAGTAGGGGAGGGATAATTCTGATAATTTGACAAATGTTCATTTCTCTGCCAAAATAAAACATATTGGTTCTGCTGCATAGAAAAAAACACCAAAATCTGATTTTATGTCAATATTCTTCAGCTCTTAAAGACATGCAGTTGGAAATCATTCATAAGCCCCACTACAGTACTTCCAATTTTCTCAGATTTTAAACACTTTTAGACTTAAATATTGACTAAGCACAGTGATTCTTTGGCTTATTTATTCCTACGTCGTCTCTCTGTTACAATGCAGCAACCTCAAACTGGGATACTGACCCGGTCACAGGAGTCCAGTATCAGAGGAACCCGACGTCAGTGTTGACGTGGCATCAGGCGAGAAAGAGCTGCCAGCAGCAGGGAGCTGACCTCCTCAGCATTGTTGAACTACATGAACAGTCGTATATTTCAGGTACACTGTAAGCCCTGTATCTCCTATCCTTAATAATATGTCAATGAACTTTAACTGAGTTTAAATGTGTTGGTCCAAGCAGGGTTGATAACTTCTTTTGGGACGTCTGTGTGGATTGGACTTAACAGTCTGGACTTTGACAGTGGATGGCAGTGGAGCAATGGAAATCCATTCAGATATTTGAACTGGGCCCCAGGTGAGTACAGGATGGCATTTTGTGTCAGGAGTAGAGCATTATTGATGTACAACCTATTTCTATCTGTAATACTCAGCACCAGGTGGAGCTATAAATCTACAATATTTAGGCTTTGTGTACAATCCAGCCCAATGTACATCCCACCCCACCCCCACAAGCCCATCCAGGAAAGGAAGTGACAAAACTTACGGATATTCTTAGTTAGTGTCTCAAAGCAGGACTTGTCTTGCCTGAACTAAATTTCCATATGAATATTAGAATGATTACTGTTTTGAGCAGGTCATCCCTCATCTGAGCCGGGGCTGACATGTGGAACCCTAAATGCTGCAAAAGCCTCAAAATGGGAGAGCGCAGCCTGCTCCAAGAAACTGGGCTACATTTGTCGTAAAGAAAACACTACAGATCTCCCTCCACCACTAGGTAAGCATATTAAGGCTCCCAAATGACAAGGACCAGTAATGATGTGACTTTATCATGTAAAAGCATGCAGACAAACTTTCACTCCCTCTGGTTTTATTCAACAGTCAAGAACCAGCCCAGCTTCTGCCCCAGTCATTGGATCCCATATGGAGGTAACTGTTACAACCTGGACAGGAATAAAAAGATGTGGAGAGAAGCTTTGGCTGCATGTCACAGGGAGGGAGGAGATCTGGCCAGCATACAGAACATAGAAGAGCAGAGCTTCATAATATCTCAATCTGGATACTGTGAGTGAGCAATAAACCCTTTTCTAACATTAAAATAAGTGTTAAAAACAAATATAACTGTTAAATCCTATGTTTTGGAACCCTTTAATCATGGCAAAAGTAGAATGTGTTTTATCAAAAGACATTTTATTTTTATGTAGCAGTTCCTAATCTGTGAAATACTTTTTACTTTGCCTTACAAAATTTATATCTGTATGTTTAGCTGCTACTAGCATTTTTATAACAAAGAGTGGTAACATGGCTAAGCGTGTGCATTTCAGTGAAAGATTGCACACTGACTGAAGGCTCTAAAATTTGGATTCACCGCAGTTTTGATGTCACCAATACTGTCCTGGATTATCTATTTGTAAAACTTTCTGTAACACTTAATATAATGTTTAAACATCAACGATATAGGCAAAATATATTATTCTAAATATCAAACTGAGTAGTTATGCAGTAGGTACTACTTAAAATATGTCACTGTTTGTCATACTTCATTGTGTTTATTCTCACAAAATTCTAAGCTTTTGTAATATTTCACTTGCATGCTGAAACATTGTTCTTAAGTTTGTTAAATTAACTTATTTATTTATGATATTTATATTTATATAATTATATATACGAATATAAACAACAAAAATATATACAAAACACAAAAAAGACAAGAAAAAATAATACGAAAGCAAAGAACTAAGTTACAGTGTACATGCTTAAAAAGGAGTAGAAAGAAGTAAATCTTATCTGGTCCTACCCCTTAATCTCTGTTTTATGTTTGACTTAAATTCCACCTATGTACTCCAATAGACTTATCATAAAAGAAAACTATATGGACTTATAAAATATATCTATGCATTTGCCTACCTATTTTCTATACACATACCTCCATACCTATCTGATTTTCCACTCATATCCATGTATACTTTAACACCCACACCTATATATGACTATATACAAGCAGTTATCCATAAATCCATACATTTATTTACATAGCTTTATGCATTGTGTATGTATACATGTATGTGTACAGTTGCAGGAAAAAGTATGTGATCCCTTTAGGATTACCTGGATTTCTGTTTAAATTGGTCATAAAATATGTTCTGATCTTCATCAAAGTCACATCACTAGACAATCAGTCTGTTTAAGCTAATGCCGCACAACAATATAAATTTTCATGTTTTTATTGAATACAACATGTAAACCGTCACAGTGCAGGGTGGAAAAAGTAAGTGAACCTTTGGATTTAATAACTGGTTGACCCTGCTTTGGCAGCAATAATCTCAACCAAGCGTTTCCTGTAGCTGTAGATCAGACCTGCACAACGGTCAGGAGGCATTTTGGACCATTCTTCTGTAAGAAACTGTTTCAGTTCAGCAATATTCCTGGAATGTCTGGTGTGAATCGGTCTTTTGAGGACATGCCACAGCATCTCAATTGGGTTGAGGTCGGGACTCTGTGCCACTCCAGAAGCTGTTTTTTCTTCTGTTGAAGCCATTCCATTGTTAATTTATTTTTATGCTTTGGGTCGTTGTCCTGTTGCATCACCCATCCTCTGTTGAGTTTCAGTTGGCAGAGAGATGGCCTTAAGTTTTTATGCAAAATGTCTTGATAAACTTGGGAATACATTTTTCAGTTGATGACAGCAATCCGTCCAGGCCCTGAGGCAGCAAAGCAGCCCCAAACCATAATGCTCCCTCCACCATACTTCACAGTAGGGATGAGGTTTTGATGTTGATGTGCTGTGCCTTTTTTTCTCTACACAAAGCATTGTGTGTTCCTACCAAACAACTCAATTTTGGTTTCAACTGTCCACAGAATATTTACCAGTAGTGCTGCGGAACACCTAGGTGCTCTTTTGCAAACTTCAAACGTGCAGCAATGTCTTTTTTTGGACAGCAATGGCTTCCTCCGTGGTGTCCTTCCATGAACTCCATTCTTGTGTGATGTTTTACCTATTGTAGATTTGTCAACAAAAATGTTAGCATGTGCCAGGGATTTCTGTAAGTCTTCAGCTGACACTCTGGGATTCTTCTTCACCTCATTGAGCATTCTGCGCTGTGCTCTCACAGTCATCTTTACAGGACGACCACACCTTGGCAGAGTAGCAACAGTACTGAACTTTCTCCATTTATAGACAGCCTTTCTTACCGTGGACACTGGACAACAGGGCTTTAAGAGATACTTTTGTGACGATGACAATGCCCATGACAATCCTGATGTCAACTCCAACATTGTATGCCTTTAAACCCTCAGTGCCCACAGACGAGCTCTGGATCGGCTTAAACGATCAGCTCAACCAGATGTTGTTTGAATGGTCAGATGACTCCCACGTCACCTTCACTCAGTGGCAGACTAGTGAGCCATCTCATGATACTAATCAACAGGAGGACTGTGTCCTTATCAGAGGAGAGGTAAAACCTAAACTGTCCAAAGACAAAGATAAAATGTTCTCAGTGGATGCAGTGTTGTGTAATCCTCACCTCTCTTTATGTGACTCATGAAGGCTGGCAGGTGGGCTGACCACATGTGTGAGAAGGCGTACGGCTACATCTGTAAAAAGAAGGCCTCTATTACACCAGCTCCAGGTTTTCATGAACAAGATAATCCTGGGTGTAAACTGGTGAGTGGCGTAAATTTTCCATACGAGTACATCTTAACACCAAAACCTTCAACAGATGTTACTGAACTGTCTAATTCTGTCTTAAGGGTTCCATCAGGTTTGGCTCTTACTGTTACAACATTGGATCTCTGGCTAAAACTTTTGAAGAGGCAAAGCAGGAATGTTCAGCATCTGGCTCTTATCTGGTGGACATCGCTGACAGGTAGGTTTTCTTAACCCTATAACACCAACTGTATCATTTTTGATACATACTTTTATAATACCTCTATCTACTCAATATGATCAACAAATAAAAAAAAACATCTGAATACAATCAGATAGATGATAAAAATGTCCTCAAATGGACTATCAGTTGATAAAATCACCTAATGTATCAAATGTGATACGAAAAATCTATATGTTGAGTCTTATGGACATTTTGGTTTTTGTAGGATTTTAGCAGAAAGTGAAATAAAAATTTAAACTCCAAAAAATTTCAATTTTCTGGCGATAATTTACGGTATCGTCCAAAAACTCATTAGTTTCACCAATATTCCATCATGGTCCACTCGCGCTACTCCTCCATTACAGTCTGGGGTCACTCCACCCACGCAGTACGGCTCATTGTTTCAGCGGCGACCGCCGGGTACTGAACAACTTTCTTCTTCCAGTTTTGTGCAAAATGGACGAATATCTATCGGATGAAGAAGTTGTGGACGAGAACTTTGAATATGATGGGTGTCCTTACAGTTTTGAGCCAGAGTTTACAGATGAGGAGCTCATTGAAAGGAGGAAGCCGTATTGCGCATGCGCGGCAGCCGTGAAGAAAGTTTCCAGTTCAGAGGTCAGCACAGTCACAAAAACATGGGTGGAGCAACCCTGGACTGTCTTGGAGGAGTAGCCTGAGCGGACCATGATGGAATATTGGTGAAACTAATGAGTTTTTGGACGATTAATGCAGTTTTAGGAGTGGCGCTGTATGCCCCATGTGCTACCATTATACGGATGTCCGCCACTTGATTTTGGATCTAAATATCTCCCGAAGCACTGTTTGGATCAGGAATGCCTTCTGGGTGAGTATATTGTTCTACTTCATTCTATAAACAATGTGAAAGCTGCAGGAACTGAACTTATCCTTTAAATCTGGGATATTTGGGGAAAACCTGTGACATCACAAAAGTCAAGGAACTCCTCACCTTGCCTCTCTTTATGTTCTCACACAGATATGAGAATGCTTTCTTGGTCAGTTTGGTGGGTTTGAGACCAGAGAAATATTTTTGGACCGGTCTTTCCAACACTGCCGACATACACACTTTCAGGTGGACCAACAGCAGAGATGTTTCCTTCACTAACTTCAACATTGACATGCCAGGTACACAACAAACCTTTAGCTGTTGTTTTGTGTTATACTGTGTGCTGTTAAAAATTACAAAACCTTCATAAGTATGAGTGATTTGTTATTGACATAATATTTAAATCACTATTTCAGTAGGTCCAGATTGCAGCTGCTACAGCAGGGTTCACTGACCTGTAGAACTTGATTCACTGGTAGATCACTGGTCACAAAATTTTAGTCAAACATACTCTCACACGACTGGTATTGGTTAATAGCAAATCGATGCAACTCCATTTCACAATGCAATCAAATCCTTTCAAAAAAATCCTGAGCCTGCATCTGTGCATGGATCATTATCAAAATCTTAGACTTTAAATCCTTCATCAGGATCAATACCAAGATTGAATCACTCCCTCCATGTGTCAAAACTTCAATCTAACTAGCCATCACCATACATCAATATATTTTTTAATTTTCTTGCTCACTGACAAACGCTGGTAAAACCATAACTTTCTTGGCAGAGGGAAATAAGTGAAACACATAATGCATGCTTTTTGCACCCTGAACCTAGCTTTGTGTCAAGATTTGGCATAGTTAAAATACTGTAGCTAATTTAGATGGACATGTCCCTTACTAGTGCTGAAAGATTTATCATTTTCAGATTGAAATCGCCATTTCAGACAACACAATCATGTGATCGCCAAAGTTTTGGGTCAGCTGCAGATTATTTGCAGTGGTCCTGACTGACCCAGGGTCTGTTGTGTGAGCTATTTTACACATACTTTTTTACTAATTAGCAAGCAATTTGGAAGTTGGTATGCTGGTATAATGGTTAAACATACAAAGCTTCTGTTTAGGAGTAGAAGTTGGAGTATCCCATAACCCTTGAGTGATGTTCATATTTTTGTTACTCAGGCAGTGTTGGTGGGTCTGGTAAACAGGCTACTTTTTTGGGGTTTTAATTCAATGCAATCAAATAAGATTATGTTAAAATACTCATTCTATATGTACTTCATTCCAATTACAAGATATATAAATAACATACACATATTACGTGCCATCTACTGCCCAAAGCGGCCATCTTAGTGGGAAGGCCCTCTGAGCAATATCTTTTGGCCATTTTGATCAATCACAACTACAGATGGACCTCTGCTGAGTGTTTGTTTGCCAAGTGGAGAGAAAGAAAGTAATTATCATTGTTTATGTATTTATGTGTGTGTGTGTGTATGTATATATATATATATAGATATATATATATATATATATATATATAAATATATATAGATATATATATATATATATATATATGAATATATATATAAATATATATGTATATATGTATATATATATATATATATATATATATATATATATATATATACATATATATATATACACATACATATATATATATATATATATATACACATACATATATATATATATATATACATATATATATATATATACACATATATATATATATATATATATATATATATACATTAGCTTTTTCAACACCTGACAGGGCCTTCTACATACAATTTCAGAATTAAAATCAGATTTACTGCAAAGTAGGTTTTTACACTTCCAAAGAGTTTGCTTTGGTGTTCTTGGAACAAAGGACAAACACAAATAAGTGGAAAGATAATAATAAAAATAGTCAAGGTATATGCATTATTAATTAGAATTAAATTTAAAAATAAAAAGCAGCAAAATATGGTTACAGTGCTGTGAAAAAGTGTTTGCCCAGGCCCTCATCTCCCACCCTTCTGCAGATTTGTCACACCTAAATGAATTAGATCATCAGACAAAGTCAGCATTAGACAAAGAGAACCTGAGCAAATACAATGTTAAAAATATTTATATTCTCCAACATTACAACAATGTGGGATTGGAGTAAATTAAGAAATAATCTCTGTTTCAATTTTAAAATCTGCAGGAAATAACTTTAATTAATTGATTTAAACGATATATTTCCCAGCCCTAGTTTGATGTCAGTCATTGGTCTCTGCGTGACTTGATGAGTAATATTTCCTCGCATATTTTGATCTGTGTACAAACAGACAGACATCAGGGTTGTGTCGTCATGACGACTGGGTTATTTGCTGGATTATGGGATGTTGTTAGCTGCAGCAGCAAAGAGAAATATATCTGCAAAAAACCAGCAGAGGGTCTACAGGTGACAACAGTTCCTCCCACCATCCCCCTGCTGAGCTGTGAGCCTGGGTGGACCCCTGTTAGGTACAGGAACATATGCTATAAAGTAGGTGGCAAGACATTAAATGTAACTTAAATCAAGCAGATGCTGGAAGTAAAACATCATTATTCATTCTTTTTCTTGTTCTCTTAAAAAAAGATTTTTAGGAAGCAACAAAATGAGAAGAGGACCTGGCAGGAGGCAGAGGACTTCTGCAAGGCCATCGGGGGAAACCTGATGAGCATTCACAGAGCGGATGACCTTAAAGCTGCTGAGTATGTTTGCTTGATAGTTTTATTTAACCTCAGATGTATGATTTTGACTTTACAATAAGATCTCTTTGTATTTCCTACTCTGACAAAGTTTAAGGCCAGTGTATCCATGGAAACATGATTCAGCCTGGATTGGCTTTCGTCGTGGTGCCAATCAAGGTTTTGTCTGGAGTGATGGATCCGCTGTATGTAATACTCAAATGGTTTATAAAAACGTTACTCGCTCCTGTTTAAAACACTGGCCTAAGTGTGCTTTATATTTCAAAACTGTTATTTAGACCAACTATAGGAGATGGGGCTATGGTGAACCAGACAACCTCAATGAAATGGAACACTGTGCAGAGATGAATACTCTATATGGACAGCATTGGAAAGATCAATTCTGTGAACACTACAAGGACTGGATATGTCAGATACGAAAAGGTAATATCAACTTCTGTCATTAATGGTTTGTTATACCCTGGCTGTACTTTGCATCAAGGCAAAAACTATTGTTTTCGCACTTCTGTGCTCAAAGAAAAAAAAAGATATATTGTCATTTTATCACAGTACTGTTAGATTCTAGCGTCAACTAGGTATTCAGATACAAAGCAGCACTCCTCAATATAGGGTGTTAACATATCTCGATGCTTAATGACAGTAGGGCTGGGAATTTCCAGCAACCCCACCATACGATACGTGTCTGAGGCTACGATACGATATGTATCCCGATACACATCAATTGTGAACACTGACTGCGCTTTTTACAGAATTACCAGCAACTTTTGCTTTTTACTGCAAGAATGAGTTTTAAATGACTCTACGACTTAAGAACATTAATTCAGGTCTCCAAAGATGGTAGACACCTAAGTTTAAATTTGGAACATGTGCTTCATCATTTAGTTTGGCTTCTACTTTGAACTGTGCCATTGTTAACATTACCCAAAGAGTATTTACAACTGTTCAACCATTGAGGCCGTATCGATTCTGTAGCATCCGTATCGATACACGTATCACCAAGGAGTGCATGACGGTATTTTGTCGTATTGGTATTTTGAGCACAGGCCTAATTGACAGCAACCTATTGACCTCAGACTGCATACAGCAGTCTAGGGTGTGTTTGTGCAAATTGGTTTAGTGGTGTACATGCTCACAAACACTGGAAAACTCAAAGATAATTAAAGATCAGATCAAGAAGCACTGCTCACTACTTATTCAGGGTGCAAGTCATGGATAAATAAAGGCAAATAAGTCTCAAGCAGAGAAGCTTACATCACAGATTGTCACATTTTGTATTGAATCAGATTGGTCTTTCAATTTAAGACTTTCTGAAAGGTATATTTGCTGAACAGTGTTACATGTGCCCTTTAAAGAGGTCATACTTTGTCCTACATCAGGTTTATATATTTATTTTATGTAAGAGTGTTTTCAAAATCACTTGCATTATAAAACCTCCTGTTTTCATCTACAAAGTAGCACTGATCCATCTCTTTTCTGACACTGTGAGACATTCTTTCAGAGCCCCTGCTCTCTCAGAGTTCCTTTGCCATTAAAACCCTGAGGTTATCTGTGGCAACTGACCAGCTCAGCACAATGCTGTGCAGTCTGTCTTCAGTCTATGCTCTGCCCTGGGTTTGCAAGCCCAAGCTGCTTAAACTACTGACTAAACAGAGGTACAACATCTCAGCAGTAGGTCAATTCTGGGAGGACAGGGGAATCAGCTGTCTCAGGCAGCTACTGGTGCTGTTGACAAGAGGAAAGGGAGAAGTCCACCTGTACATCGATGTACACTATCATGTTGCAAAGACATGTAAAATACACTGATACCCCTTTCCCACTGGCCAAAAAACCCATTCAAACACATTAACAATTGGCTCCTGTTGGCAGTGGTCAAGGCTTTAATCGGTGTTTAAACTCAGGCTGACTGATCCTGCAAGAAACATGGGTTTTATCGGCTCAGCTCCAGTGGGACCAGCACACCTGGGTGAACCCACTAATTTATGGGATGACATTGGTGTAGCGTGCTTATGGCATAATATCATGCCCGTCTTCTCCATCTGTAACTTTTGCAACTTGTTGCTGTCTCAGCATGAAGTACGGAAAACAGTTGGCCACCATATCCATGGCTTTCATGCTGCTTTCCATTGTTTACCTGAGCATGTTTCACTGATGATGTCATCAACAGCTTGATGCACCAGAGGAAATGAAACAGCCAAGAAGCATCTGGCTGCGATTAGACCTGGGTCTGCTGGCTGTGCGAAAGTAGTCACTTGTGTTAGCTGGTTAACCTGCGTTTAAAAAAACCTGCATTTACCCGCTAACTTTTGTGGGAAAGCGGTATAAAGAACATCCATGACTTGAAAAAAAACACAACATGACCTCTTTAAAAGCATGTTTATGAAAAAAGAAGGGGAAAAAAACACTGTTAAAGTGGCGCCACTCGACACACTTCATGACCACTTTGTCCCTGGTTATGAGTATTACAATAACCTTATCCGAACATTTTGGATTTCATGTTGTTGTTTTACTATACATTAAAAAAGGTAGGTTAAAATGAAAATCATTCATTTATTCATTTTCTATACCCCTTTATCCCTTCCGAGGTTGCGTGGGGGCTGAAGCCTATCCCAGCTGTCATTGGGCAAGAGGCGGGTCCACCATGAACTATTCGCCAGTCGATTGCAGGGCCACATGGAGAGACAGACAACCATTCATGCTCACATTCATACCTAAGAGAAATTTAGAGTCACCAATTAACCTAATGAGTATGTTTTTGGTCTGTGAGAGGAAGACAGAGTCCCCGGAGAGAACCCAAGCATACACGGGAAGAACATGCAAACTTCACACAGAAAGGCCCCTGTCTGACCGGGATTCAAACCAGGAACCTTCTTGCTGGGAGGCACGTGCACTACCTGTTGCGCCACCATGCCACCCTAAATTTATTATTATATCTGGAGAGGGAAATTTATATCAGTTTGTGTTGTAGTTGTCCATCAGTATCAATAAACATGTTCACCCCATTCACCCATTTACACACCTCTGACACAGCAGTGGGAGACACTTGGGGTTAAGCGTCTTGCCTTAGGAGACATTGTCATGACAGCCAGAGCTTGGCTCGAACTTGCAACCTTCTGATTATCTACCAAACGCACAATCAGACTGCACCACCGACTACCCTTAAAATGAAAATACAAATTGAAATTGAAAGCAAAATTTTTGATTTAAACTGAATTTCATAAAACCACTGAATAAAAAAAAAATATTTCGGTTATTAAACTCTTTTGAATCAATCATTTATTTTACATTTTATTGTAATTACAAACTGACATTTCAGATAGTATTAAGTTCCAGCTGATTTTAAAACTTTATTTTGTTTTGAGGTTTTGTTGAGCTTTTCTCAGTTGAGTATTAGACGGGATTATAACATGGGGATAGAGCTGCTGCTTAAGGGCTTGTGTATAATTTCTGACTACTGACTGAGAGGGCCTTTCAAAGTGACAAAACAATTTATTCTTTTAAACTCCTAATAAAATTACAAAATCAACTCAATACACAAGCATGCAGTGCTACCAAGCCTGAGTTAAGAGGCTCTTTCAGAACCGTTAACAGTGTTGGAAGTGGGTTAATGCTACTATGTATCAAAAATGGATTCTGGTCAGTCAGTTTTGATTGCAGGTTGTCACTCATAGTATATCTAGTGTATCGTTAATGGTAAAGCATGTAGTACAGTGCAGTCAACCTGGTGTCCCATCACTAAAGGATACTGATGCAAAATAAACAGGACTTAAGTACATTTTCAACTGCCATAATGTTGCCCTGTGCTGTGAAATGAGAGCTTTTGAGTGACATTGATTTTGGTTGTTGTACTTTTAGGTGTGACTCCCAAACCTGAACCTGCCGTGGTTGAACAAGGTAAGCACTGACCCACAGCAGTGTCCTCACTTGTGATATTGGGCTCTAATTGTGTAGACCTGCGCCGCGTCTGCGGCATGCTGACAGGGTGTGTCCAGCACACTTTGCAAGTTTCCTGCATGGTGCAGAGAGGCGCACCAACACCTCCGTCCCCGCCCCTCCGCACAAGTGCCAGTGAGGGAGGAGAAAAGGCGTAAGTGGGTTTAACACAGCCAAGTGTTATCCTCACCAATCAAATGAACGCCTGTTCTTGCCTTTAAATGCGTTGCAGGTGAGAAGCAGTGACTTGGTCTGACTGATCTCCACCACCGCGGCCAAAGTGTGCTGCAAAGACCTGGTAGAGAAGATGGTAGAGCCACTGTCACTGTTACAGCAACTTAGAGAGCAGAGGGACCATCGGGGCATGCATCAGAGGCCACAATGCGCGTCACCATGAAGACCACCATGCGGGAGAGAATTAATCTGTTCCTGTGTCATTAATAAGAGTTCAAACTAAAGTATCAGTTATATTTAAACACAAAAGCAGGCTAATCAATTCACCACACTTGCAATCCACCTGCATTCCTGGTCTGTCATCGACAAATGACAGAACCTTTGGTGATAAATTCTCCCCCGGTATCTCATCCTCCTCTCAAAAATGTAGTCCATCGTTTTGGATCATATTAAGAATGAAGACTATGACAGAGAAATATGGGCAATCACAGGTAAATTCTTAAGACACTGAGTGACTTACATGTATTTTCTCTATTTTTCTCCGACTTTTACTCCCTCTTTTCTTTGAATTTCATGACGTGAGAGAAGCCAGATATATAGTCCATATTGGATGATGAGGCTGTTTGTTGTTGGCACTTGCAACTGCTCAGCTCAGGTTAATTTTCCATTATGTAATCAGCTTTAATCTGACATCAGATGTGACAGGACAACATAGATACAAATGCATATGCTGGCTCAGACGGTTACATTAAATAGTGGTTGCTGTGATTGTTTATTGCATTGAAATGTGCCTGACACTCTGGAAGCCTGCCTCTTAGGCTTTGTTGATGTGTGCGCACTGTGTGCCTGTTGGCCACATTACAGCTACGGAGGGCGTGCTTCGCCAGCACCGAGAATAGACCAGGTTGGAGCAGGCAAGCTTGCAGCACACCTTCCGGGCAGTTTTTTGGCACGAAATTGTCACTGTGCCAACCTGAATCTGTCAGCACCTCCCCCTGGTGCGCTGTCGCACCCCTGGCGCAGCCAGCCTACCAAATTGCAGATATTTACAGTCGATATAGGCCACACATATCAGCTATATATCAGCTGGAATATCAACAAATTATACAAATGTTCAAAATTGATAGGCATTCTCATCACTACATGGGTACATTCAAATATGGAATGTTTTATTTTTGCAAGCAGTTTTCTTGTCTTATATCTGTTCATGTGCTGTAACACTAAAAGAAACAAGTCCACTGTCATTAAGCACAGCTCTTATGCTCTTGACCTGAAATATCGCATCAATAATGAATCAAAAAAATATCGGCATATCGTATATTGACAAAAATCCAATATCATGCATCTCTACTTTTTACATGACTATAACAATAACAAATTTTCTTGGACGGTAACTGTCCTACAAATTATTGCCAATAAACAATATTATTGTCAACATTATTTTGGGACCATTCTTTAATGCAATGATAAAATATGGCATAACAATAAGAGTACACTGTATTAAAAAGCAATAAAAGGTTATTTCTCAAGCATATTTAATAGTGTAGTTGGAATGTCGAGAGCTTTTAAATAAATTAAACAGCATAATAAATTAAATGGAGTTCACAGTTCAGGAATTGCATTTTGTGATGTGTGTTCTCCCAGGCAATCTGTACTATCTGTCTAACATTGCAACATTTTCTGAAGTGCTGGCTTTTCAACTGTATTAAAGGGCTGCGTTTCTTCAATGTAGTGAACAATACTGTGAGTGCGCATCATTTTCTGCTGTTTTATATATATTTACTGACCAAAAGCCCCAGTAAGTGTTGACTGTCGACACGAAGGCTCCACTGCTCCTTGAGCATTTTTTGTTCCCAGCTGGGCAAAATGGACAGTATGGTTGTGTTTGAGGTGTGCATACAAGCTGGTGGTATCCCCTTCTTCGTCGCCACAACTGTTGAACAAATGTGACATATCTGCTTGTCAGTGTTCATGGGCTCACACCTTTTTCACTCTGATTAAAAAAACAAAATACTCCTACTCGGGCTGTGGCTTTTGATTTAGAAAACATCACTTTTGCACCTTAATTCCTAATGTTTGCTTCCTTGTTACTTTCACAACAGTCATTTGCAGCACTCAAAGACTGAATGACTGACAGGATGGTTCACTCAATTCATTCCGCAATAGAACCAATGCACCCAGGTGTTGCGACAGATGCACAGAGTGAACCCTCATGTCATTCAGCTTATTTGGTAGAGAGAAGGGAGGAAAATAAACACGCATGAAGGTCATTATATCGAGGCCAAAAATTTTTTAAGATTGCTTTTATTTATCGTGCAGTCAATTGATTTATTGATTATCGTGACAGGCCTATATATGACGATATTAAGTCTGATTGGATTAAGTCTAAGTCAAGCATTTTCTTCTAGTTTGTATTGCGGATGAAAATGGTGTGACCATAGGGACGTGTTAAACTAAGGTGTATCCTGTATTTATCATCACAGGTGTCTCCAAGCTTGTAATCAATCAGTCTGCCTATTTAAAGGCTGAAAAGTGGTCACTGTGCTGTTTGGTATCATGATGTGTACCATACCGAACATGGACCACAGAAAGCTAAGGAGAGAGCTGTCTCAGGAGATGAGAAAGAAAATTATAGACAAGCATGTTAAAGGTAAAGGCTATAAGACCATCTCCAAGCAGCTTGATGTTCCTGAGACTACAGCTGCACAGATTATTCAGAAGTTTAAGGTCCACAGGACTGTAGCCAACCTCCCTGGACGTGGCTGCAGGAGGAAAACTGATGACAAACTGAGGGGACGGAGAATACAAATGGAAACCAAAGAGCCCAGAACAACTTCAGAGATTATAGTAGAACTCCAAGGTCAAGGTACATCAGAGTCAGATCACACCATCTGTCACTGTTTGAGCCAAAGTAGACTTAATGGAGGACATCACTGTTGAAAGCAAATCAAAAAAAAGTGAGACTGGAATTTGCCAAATGCATATTGACAAGCCACAAAGCTTCTGGGAGAATGCCCTTTGGACAGATGAGACAAAACTTGAACTTTTTGGTAAGTCACATCAGCTCTATGTTCACAGACACAAAAATGAAGCATACAAAGAAAAGAGCACTGTACCTACTGTGAAACATGGAGAAGGCTCAATTATGTTCTGGGGCTGCTTTGCTGCATCTAACACAGGGTGTCTTGAATCTGTGCAGGTACAATGAAATTTCAAGACTATCAAGACATTCTGGACTGAAATGTGCTGCCCAGTGTCAGAAAGCTTGGTCTCAGTCACAGGTCATGGGTCCTCCAACAGGATAATGAGCCAAAACACACAGCTAAAAACACCCAAGAATGGCTCAGAACAAGACACTGGATTATTCTGAAGTGGCCTTCTATGATCTCTGATCTAAATCCTGTTGAACGTTTGTGGAAGGAGCTGAAACACGCTGTCTGGAGAAGACAGCCTTCAAACCTGAGACAGCTGGAGCAGTTTGCTCATGAGGATTGGGCCAAAATACCTGCTGATAGGTGCAGAAGTCTCATTGACAGTTACAGGAATCGTTTGATTGCAGTGCAAAAGGTTGTGCAGCTAAATATTAAGTTAAGGGTACCATCATTTTTGTCCAGGCCTGTTTCATGAGTTCATTTTTTAAAAATAATTCAGTTGAAAAGCAATGTCTGACTTTCATTGGTTAAATTTCATAGAATTTTTATTTATTATTACTTTTGTCAGATTCAAGTTGTTTCTCTGACCACTGTGAATTTTTCTTTCATTAAACAAAGGGTACCAACAATTTTGTCCAAGTGTGTAGCTTATGTGGAAGGAGTCTTTGATAGGTTTTCCCAAACTATAGCTTTACATGACAGTTTTATTCAACAGAATGGATCTGGTCATGAGGAATCACGAGAAGAAAAAAAACACTCAACACATCACAGTCGTCATTCTCTCTCCTATTCTATACTACCAGCTTAAAACAACCTCACTGCTGGGGTACCAGAGGGATCATGCTGGCATTTTATGACCTATGATGATAATGCAAGGCTATTTGCAGAAGCGATGATATTTTACTGTTGATGTTAAAAAAACTAAAAAAAGACAAACCTCAAAAAAGGGGTTAGTCAAATTTAGTCAAACAAAAGGCTGGCATTAATTCACTACATAAAATTAAAGCATTTTTGCAGTCAACAGGTGTTGGTTGAGCATTGGTAATGTTGTTATATACCTCCCAACAATTTCCAATCGGAAAGCTCATGATCTGCTTATTTATGATAATTACTGGTTAAATCTTTTGAAACCTCCAGTGATGCTGGCAGGTGCTTCACGGTGCCACAGTACCCCTTTTTAGAAAGACAGTGGTGTTGTAAAATCAGATTTCTGCTGAGACATATCACTGTTGGCATCTTTTGATATAACTACATATCAGTAACTCTGCATCTGTGGGATATTTAATAAGTTTTGTTTCCTTTACAGCTTGGAACATGACAAGTGATGGCTGGTATATAGACAATGGTACACAGTACTATATCAACACTGAAGAACTAGATATGGAGAATGCTCGGGCCTTCTGCAAAAAGAACTTTGCTGACCTAGCAGTCATCACAGGAGAAAGTGAGAGAAAGTTCATTTGGAAAACTGTAAGAAGTTTAAACTTTTTATCTCAGTAAAACTGTGATTTAGATTATGGTCTGAAATGGCCAAAGTGGTGCTGGAGGATAAATCTTCTTTCAATCATTTAAACAATGATTGTAATTAGAAATGCACAGTATTATTGGAAGATAATAGAGACAATAGCTTAAAAACGTATATACTAGCATCTGTGGATATTTACCGCCAATTAATCAGCCATACATAATGGCTGATTAATTGGCATCCCAAACTATTATGTCTCTTTCGTAATTATGTCAACAGATAATTAAAGGCTCCCCTTATCAGTACTACATTGGCATGACGGTAAATCTGGATAAATCGTTTAGGTAAATCAAACTCTTTTACTTTGGCACAAAATGTGTTTTTTGTTCTTATGAGTCATCATTTCAAGTCTCTTCTCTGAAATAAGACTCTACAGAGAACAAATACAAAGGTGCTGATTTCTTCTCTTCATGTTTTTCTCTGTCAGCTGGATTGATGGCACACCTGTGACATATACTGCATGGGAAAAAAACCAGCCCAACTTTGCTAATAATGATGAGAACTGTGTGACAATTTACAAAAGTATGGGTGAGTGTAATGCACCTGTGTTGTTTTCAAAAATATATGGTATACATTATTGGCAAGTTTCTTAACACAGTGACCTCACTGAATGTGAGCATTGGATGTCTCCTTGCAGTGTGATGCACTGCGAAGTGTTGCTTTGATGCATACCTGCTGCCCACACTGAATACATTCAAAATGTAATCCTCAGTCCTATATTTGACTTACCTGCACAGGTGGAGAGATGGATGTAAAGTGCTCTGATTCGACGAGTGGTTGATTGAAAGGCTCTTTTACACACAACTTTCTGTAAACCAAAGTTTTACTCCTCGGTGTTGAAATGAAAGTCATTTATTTCACTCACTGAAATACATAATTGCCCCATTATTTCTGCAGTGCTGAACATACACTGCCTGGCCAAAAAAGTCTTGATCAAATCAAGGTCACATACTGTAATATTTAGCTGGACCATCTTTAGCTTTGATTAGAGCACACACTTTCACTATTAAACATACCCCTGAGTTCTACTGTTGTTTTTCCCCAATTTGATTTGTCCAAACATTTAAGCGATTCGCAGAAAATGATCATTCAGGAATATTTCCAACCACATTTCTTCTTTGAAGATGATGATATCCCACTATTCTTCCTGTTTTGTATAATGCATTGGACAGTTCTTAACCCTATTTTGGTAATTTCTGAAATCTCCTTAGATTTTCTGTCTGCTTTATGCATGCCAATGCTTTGACCCTTCTTAAAAAGACTAACATCTTTTCCACAACCACAGGATGTGCCTTTCCACATGGTTGTATGAAATGAGAAGATACTCATTGCATCAGCTGGGGTTAGATAACTTGTTGCCAGCTGAAAGATAATTGCCCATGCAGTAATTCTCTAATCGAAGGCTTGTGCCTATTTGCTTAGTTAAATCCAGGTGGTGATATTTTTTGGGGGCAGGCAATGTGTTAACAAGCTCTGCTAAGTGACAAAAGTAAAAAAAACCAAAAAACAATAAAATCCCTCCAGTACCTCATCAAAATCCATCTTTCCTTGCTCCTTGTCTATATCAATACAATTCTTTCTTTATTTCTTTATCTCAAACTTAAATAAAGTCAAAGCAACATAACACTTTTGTACACCAAACAACTTGTGTTTTCATCAAATAAATTTACATTGGAAGAGCTTAGATATGTATGTCAACACAATAACCAGTTGGAGAAGGGACACAAAGAAGCAAAGAGCTTAGCTAGTCCTGCCTCATCCTCAGAAATCAGACCCAATACTGAATTATAATCAGTATTCATTACCGATAGCATACAACCTTTTTCCAATTCCATCTTTTAGAAAAAAACAAGAGCTATTTTTCGAAGGTCAGTGTTGAAAAGACTATCCATGCCTTATTACATCCACATTAAATTACTGAAACTCCTTGTACGTTGGCATGGACCAGTCATCTATTAACCCCCTTTAGCTCATCCAGAGCGCTGCTGCTTGACTCCTCTCACCCAAGAAAAAGCATGACCACATCACATCAGTTTTAGCATCCCATTAATGGCTCCCAGTCCGCTGTTGCATTTATTTTAACTTCATTTAATTGTTTTTAGCCCTCAATGGTCTTGCCCCTATGTTCCTATCTGAGCTCTTGCATCATCACTCCCAAACCAGAGCCATATGTCCTCTGACCAGCTGCTGCTGCTGGAGGTCCCCAAAACCAGAGTGAAGTCTAGAGGCGACAGGGCCTTTGCAGCGGTCTCCCCCAGACTCTGGAACTGTCTCCCCATCTATATTAGAACCTCCGAGACTTTTAAGTCTTCCCCAAAGACCAACTTCTTTTCCCTGGCTTTTCATAAATGAGGAGGCAAATCTCAGGCACTGCAGTTTTCCACTTGAACCGTTTTTGTTTCATTGTTTTAATTTAAGTGTTTTTATTGTAATCTATCTATTTATTTACTTCATTTGATGCATTCAGTTTACAGCACTTTGATCGACTGCTGTCAACTTAAAGATGATTTATAAATAAATTAATTAAATTTGACTTGAACAATGACAACTGACTAAGAGAAAAATATGTTGAGGGAAATCATAAAGCTGCATCACGCAGCACTTCCAAATAGCTTGTCAGGTATTCCAACACTCAGATATGAGTCCATGTTATAAGCCTGATTGGGTTTTTGATGCTCACTTGAATCACATTTAGTTAGGACATGGTGTCTTTTTTTAACATGCTGCTGTCTGCTATCTATGAACACACAGGCCTCTGGAATGATATTAACTGTGGCATGGCACTGCCCTCTGTCTGCAAAAGGAGCAATAATTACATCAACACAACAGAGGCACCAACCCCTGCTCCAAAAGGAGGATGTGCCCCAGAGTGGATACTCTTCCATGGAAAGGTAACAATTAACCGGGTGAAGCATTTAATTAAATTTAGGTCTTTGGAGAAGACATTGTTGCATGTTACTTACGTATTTTAAACTCCTACATGTACCCTATAGGGGCAGTATGTGGGAAAGTTGTTTGGTGCTCTTGTCCTATGGAAACTCATCCTTGGATTCAAACACAATCCTTATGATAGATCCCCACCCCACATCCCAAGTTACAATGTGCTGAAAACAGAGGACCAGGTCAATCTGTGAAATGGGGTAGATGTCTGTTCCCCTGCCCAGCTCTTATTATGCCCTTAAATCACTGTTGACACTCAAGTTTTCAGGGCAGAAAGTCACATGCTGCTGCTTTAATTCGCTCTCAAAGAAGTTATTATGTTCATCAAAACGCTGTTCCTGTGTTACTTATTTCTTTTTCTGATACACGTTGCAAATCCATCTTTATGCAGTGCTACAAAATAGTTGCTGGAACTGACAGGAAGAATTGGCAGGATGCTAGGTCATACTGCATTAACCAGGGGGGAAATCTGGCTTCAATCCTAAATGAGAAGGAACAAGGTAAGTGAGAGGAGTTATGTGTTGTCAATATTCAAAAGCCAATTGCCATTGTAGTTGTTCAGTGCCCAGCATTCATTAAATTGTAAATCTAATTTTAATATAAAATAAAAATGTTCTCCTTCTCTAGCATTCCTTACAACACAGATGGTGAGATACAATGAAGATATGTGGATTGGCCTGAATGACATCAACTACGAAATGCACTTTTTGAGGACAGACGGCAAAGGCATATCATACACAAACTGGGCAAAAGGGCATCCGACAAGAAAGCCAGTTGAACGGCAATATGTTTGGGTAATCTCAATTTGAATTTCTACATCCAAAGTATTAACGACCAAAAAGGCAAAGATCAAATCATTTATAAGTGCATAAGATTTCCTGGTCATTTTTGGAGTCTTTATTAGCAGCTTGTATCAATCACACTTTTAGAAACACAACAGTGTTTCAAAATTCAAAAGTGGACACTACCAGATGCATTTTATGATTTTAGATCACAAGATAAAATCTCGTATGCTTATGCTTATCCGACAACGTGGGTTGGGGGGCGGGCAGGAGGAGGGGTGCTATGTTGTCACCGTCTTTTCCGGACTTATCTGTTTATACCAACTACGGCATGAAGACGAATACCCAGATATCCACCTGCAAACCCGTTTTCAAAAAATATGCGGAGTCATGGACAGATACACGTCTCTGTGTGTCAATATCACCAGATCGATAGTTTATTTAACCGGAGTCTTACAAATTCGTACTCGTGTAAAGCCCACCTAAGTTTATTAGTGAAATCAATCACAAACCCCACGATGCCAGCATTACCACTACCCCTCAAGACCTCCAACACTGCTTTCAACCAGTGATAATTTTGTTGTCTAATTATTTTCATCATAGTTTTCATCAACAACCTTTTAGCCCCTGACAAAAACTAGACTATAACTAAAAAAACAGTGCAGTCTGGCAAAAACTAAAACAAAGGTAACTGATATATTCATCAACAAAAAAACTAGACAAAAAATGTTTGACAGAGACTTAATTTAATCATACCTTATTTCGTCATGTAGAAAGCAGGGGCAAGTTGGAATATTTCCAATCACAGATATTTGGTTGTGTGGAAAGGTTGGATGAGTTAAGATGGACATCCAATCACAAGTGCCTTGGCTTCATGGTGACATCATAAGTTGGAAGTGATCCAATCAGAGCTACTGTCATAATGAACTGATATAATCATGTGGAGCAGGTTCACTGTTCATTGTCAATTCTGGTATTGTAACGGAGATGCTCTGCCGGGTAGCCTAAATAAAGGTTACTGCATTTTACAAAAAAGTTAAATTTGTTTCCGTTAATTTATACACTCAAAAATTACTAAAATTTAGTAAAGAGTTGTTAGATATTCAATTTTTATCCAAGTGTAAAACATTACTTCAGAAATTCAAGGAAACATATAAAAATGTCACACTTCATATTTTAGTCGACTTACATTAGTCTACAGCAGATTTAGTCGACTGCAATGTTGTGAAATTACATCAACTCTAACTGCACTAAAACTAATATATTTAATTGAGTAAATTGTGAATAAAACAAAAGATATTTTTGGCAAAAGACTACTACTAAAACTAAATAAAAATATGCTGTCAAAATTGACACTGCTTTCCACTATAAAAGGCCACCAAAATGAATTTCCTGAGCTTTATAATAGCATGAGCAATTTACTTCTGCCTATCAATCTGTTTAACAACACACATATATGTGTCTACTATTATAAAAATCCTCCTGAATGTGTATGAAAAAGGGACCGACTCAACCCTATGTGTTTGGTTTTAAGGAGTTTGACTGTGTGATGATGGTGGGCAGCCCTCCCACACACACTGGAGTTTGGAAGGTTGAGGACTGTAACATGAAGTTCGGTTTTATCTGTAAAAGAAATGTTGGTGAGTCAAATCTCAGCTGAGCTACACTGACCCAAGTTACAATGACAGACTTTTTGTAGAGCTTACTGTAAAGAATGTAAATAAAAATGATGTATCCTGTGCTCAAAGATTCGCAGATTGCAATCCCCTCTACAACTGCATTGCCAAAGGCTTTCTACAAACTTGGCAATGACTCATATAAATTGGTGGCCCAGAAGATGAAATGGGACGAGGCGAGGAGGCAATGCCAAGCAGACAATGCCGACCTTGCCAGCGTCCTGGACTCCATATCCATGGCATCCATTTTCTTGCATATTTCCAAGTTCAATGAGCCTGTGTGGATCGGCCTCAACAGCAATGTGGTAAAATCATACCTCTTAATGTAAATCAAGGACTTAAATGTCAAAAACTGGCCAGAAAAGTTTGAGGTGTGATTCAATTTCTTCTACTGTACTTTTTCCACAGACAGGCGGGCAGTATAAGTGGGTCGATAACTGGCTGCTGTCATTCACAAAGTGGGGCAAGGAGGAGCCTAAAAACAATTACACTTGTGTGTATATGGATGTGGATGGAACATGGAAGACCGCATCATGCAACAATACCTACTATTCCATTTGTAAGAAGTCACCAGGTCAGAAAACTGCTTCTGAAATCTCTCTTGCTACCTTTTTTTAGTTGACAAATCATTGACTGTTTTGAGGCAGGGCTCTCCAAATTCGTGAGGATCGGCTCATCATGTTCCGTATACATCACTTAGTGCAAAGGTGGAAATGATTCTACATGCTTAAATGTAGTTTGCCTGTTTTGGCATTTTAGAAAAAGAAAAAACATCATGCAGCTGCTGGTCTGGGATCTTGAACACAGGGAGACAATATTTTTCATTTTACCATTCAACCTTATTTTAGCACAACAACAACAACTGTAAACTTATGTGTAAACTTATACCTTGTTTGAAAATGCATATCAAAATCTTTCCCAGCTCTAATTGTTGCCATACAAATGACTTAAAGTAGGGCTGTTGAAATATCTGAAACATCTGTGTATTTGAAAGCATTTGTTTCAGAGCAACAATTCCAATTATTAATTTCTCAATATTTGTACACACACTAACGAATGAAAATGATGCTCACAGATACTAAAACAGGCTGCCTGGTGTGTCTTGCTAACACAAAATTAAACAAAGCCAAGGATTCGTGCAGGATAATAAGAAAAATACTGCTTAAAGCCCACAGTTATTATATGTAAAGTAAACAGGGTCATTATGAACATTAACTTTCCTGATCCTGATGGTTTTAAGGGAGTTATTACAAATTGCTGAGAATACTAAGCATAATTGCCAGACATACATTACTTTATGATTATGTGAAAGTGTCTGACTTGTCTTTTGGACCATACCGTAATCTTTAGGATGCCTTAAATGCACTTTGATCTGAGCGCTAAGATATTATCTAACAGTGTTGTGTGTGTTCTCCAAGTTTAGTAGCACATAAAAGGAGAGGAATAAAATAATCCATCTGAAATTCTGAACCAACAACTAAACCCACTGTGATGCAGGCTGCCCTGAACACACCGATTCAAAGGAAATGAGAGCTAATGTTGTTATTGATTTGAAACATGATACGTCTGAAACAAGCTCGTGCAAAATTTAGAAACATAACTCATCCCCTTTGTGCCGTGCATCTGGTATTGGACCAAGAAATACTATGTCTGCTTAGCAAAATACCCCCAAACTGCTGTGCGGCCTTTAGACAACTTACTTTCCTGCTATCAAAGTCAGGTCCATTGATTTACTTATCTAAATTTGAAATTCTGCCATGGTGGTAACCATAGTATGCAGCATATAAGCACTAGAAATAAAATAAAAAATACTTTCTCCTGTCTCAATTTCAGAAGTAGCACCCACCGAGCCCGCACAACTACCAGGCACCTGTCCAGAGGGGAGAACAGCCTGGGTTCCTTTCAGAGGCCACTGTTATGCTTTCTTGACCTCTTTTGATGGCAACTGGGCACCTTCATCTGTTGAATGTCTCAAAAGGGGTCTGTATCTATGAAGAATGTCTCTAACAAATAAAAACCATGATTGAATAACATTTTAACATTACTTTTTGTGGACATGTTCCTCAGATTCATCTCTGCTGAGTATTGAGGACCCTCAGGAGTCGTTGTTCATCCAGCAGAACATATACTTGCTATCTGGCAGTGTCCGTTCTTTCTGGATTGGCCTCTACAAGAATCATGAGGGTAGGCACAGCTGGCTGCGGCCTAATCGAGCATCACCAAATAATATACTGCTTGCTATACAGTCACCTGCCACTATATGCAGTACAACTAACTAGACAGGATCAGGTAGGACCCTCTTTTTGTCATGTGATTGGCTGTTAAGCTATTTGTGTTAAAGAGCAGTTGGCACAGTGTACCTACTGATGTGACTGGTAAGTGTCAAAAGAATTATACCCTTTACAGGCATTTTGCCATGTGATTGGCTGTTGAGTCATTTGCATCAAGAAGCAGAGGAACAGGTGTACCTAATAAAGTGGGCGGTGGGTGTACAACAGAAGAAAATAATCTTTTAAAGACATGAATCAAGCTTTGTTCATCTCATCCATACAGTCTTGGCCTGAAGAATCAGCATACTGCATATCAAATTACTGATACACTTAAACCTTAAGATCTTATTTCTTGGTTTAGATGAGTGGAGGTGGTTCGATAACAGTGTTATGGACTACACAAACTGGAAGCAAGGGATGCCACAATCAGACACATGTGTGGAGATAAACTCTGAAACTGGACAATGGAATACAAACAGATGCTACAGAAGTAGGCCCTGCATCTGCAAAAGGCCAAAAGGTACTTTTTTCATTTTCATTTCATTTCATTTCTGTTATTCAGTCTAACAGTCTAACAGTCTAACAGCCTTAACATCCGATACTCAGTATCGGATGTTAGGCTGTTTATTGTTGACTTGTAAGATGTGCATCAAACTTCCAGCTGCCATCAGGTTAAGTTTCCATTATGACAAACGGCTTTAATCCGACATCAGATGTGACGGGACAATTAATATAGATACAAATGTACATGCTAGTTCAGACGGTTACATTAAATAGTGGTTGCTGTTTATTGCATTAAAATGTGCCTGACACTCTGGAAACCTGTCTCTGAGGCTTTGTTGACGTGTGCGCACATGTGCGGCTGTCACTAAATTACAGCTGCTGAGGGTGTGCTTCGCCTGCGCCGAGAATAGACCAGGTTGGAGCTTGCAAGCTTTCAGCGCACCTTCTGCACTGTTTCTGGCACGAAATCGTCACTGCGCCAACATGAATGGGCCGACACCTCCCCCTGGTGCACCGTCACACCCATCTCTGCGCAGACGGTCAACCAAATTGTCAAATTGGAAGTGCACGGCGGTGCACCGGACGAAATCAACACTGCGTGTGGTGTGCCAGGCTCGCGCCCCCTGTGCTGCGCCACGAAATTAGGGCCCTTTGACTGACATAAGTACAGTTTAGCACCAACTAAGGGCAGACTGATTCGGATCAAAAAGGTTGTTATTGTGCAGACACTCAGAAATCTGATTTCTTAACCATGTGTTTTTCTTTCTATCAGTGCACAAGTACTTTGTATTTATTTGACATACAAAGTTGTCATTTTGCTTTAAGTTCACCTTGTAGCCTCTTACATGATTGTTTTCTTTGTTCCAGTTCTACCTCCTACAACAAAGCCACCAGTTGTTGGTAAGTTATTCTAAATATGATATTCTTCAATATAAGCCAAAAATTAATTGAGTCACTGTTAATATTGGTCTGTGTTTTTCTCCAAAGTTCCTAACATTAAAGAAGAATCTCGAGGGTCTGCAGGCATCACTGTGGCTATTGTAATCGTTGTTACAGCCATAGCTGGACTAGGTGCCTTCCTCCTATTACGCAAACGGATACCCACCCCTGTGCTGGGAGAAAGCACCTTTGACAACATATCATACTTTGATAATCTAATGCAAGCTCCTTTAGACACAAAAGAACTTGTAGAAAACAGAGAGCAAAATGAGCAAGCATAGCTGATGGGTGAAAAGAGGGAATCACTATGAAATTGATCAAGTTTGAGACCTTCTTGTTGGTGTCTTACTATATTTGGATCACTTTACAGAGAACGAAAGTCCTTTATTAGTTCCCCTTCAAATACTAATCCATGCAGGCAGTTGAAGTCACGTGTGTTTAATGAGCTAGTATTAATTTGAAGAATGTTTTACAGTTTTAATATGATAATTTTGCTTGAGAAAAAGAGAAGAGAAGAGAAGAAGGCAGAGATTATTTTTGTACAACAACCAATCATGTTCCTGTTTTGAGATTAAACGTCAGGAATCAAGAAAAGTTGAGCTGTTTAATTTATGCAGTTTTCAAGATCTTCTCTGCAAGGTTGCTTTTTTTCTGCACTCATGAAGGGCTGTTGATTGACATTTTTCTGGCTTGCATAATTGTAATAGATGTTTAATAAAAAGACATGGCATTTTGAACAGACTGGCAACTTTGTGTTCTTAGTTTTGATGTTTAGTGTTTTGACATAATTGCTGTCTCTTTCAATCAGGTTAGCATGATTAGTATAATAATGTTCATAATAATGACAGACTACACATTTCACATAGCCTCACTAAAATTGAACAATTGAAGATTGAACAGTGTTGCCTCGTCTGATGAATCCTGACTTCTGCTACAACACTCATGTGGCACAGACAGAATCCAACAACAAGAAAGCATGGGTTAATCCTGCCTTGTAGCAATCGTTCACGCAGGTAGTTCAAAGGCGTGGGCAATATTTTTGGCTAACCTTTGGCCTCTTAATACCAACTGAGATTTGTTTATGCCTACAGCCTACCTATCTAATGAAGGCTAATTTCAGATGGGTAAAGTGCCATGATGCAAAGTGCAAATCACCTCAACTGGCTTCTTAAACATGATGGGCTCTAATTTCGTAGACCAGGCGCAGTCGCAGGCGCACCTACCTTGCACCGGCTTCAGCGCAAGGGTCTTAGAACAAAACCTGCTTTTTGCCTTGAAAAAGAACTAGAACTTTACTTTGGTTGCTGTCTACCTCTTGCAACCAAAAATCAGTGAAAAGCTGCAATCTTGTGCTTTCAAATTTACAATATTTAACCCTCAAGGGACTGACCTCCAGTCGGCGGCCCCGCCCACCGGCTGTCTACATAGTTCTGCTTAAACTGATATAACTCAAAAACGAATTAGCTAGAATGCTCATTCTTTTTGCTGCTAAAAGCATAGACTTCTGTCTTTCATGTGACGTCTCCATTTATGTCATTACGTTGTGTTACTCGTGTAAAATCACCTGGGAATTTTCCCGCGCCACCACTGTGTGGCGCCAAAGGACCTTTGTAACAAGTAGGTTGGAAAGAGCAGGTCAGAGAGAGAGAGCTAGATATTGATTCATTGATAGATAGACTGATTGATTAAAATTGTGAAAGGGGGAGTTAGGTACTGTATGAGTGTGTGATTTAGGAAGAGTAATTTGTTTGATTTGGTGAGAGAAAGTCGTTTGATTTAGTGAGAGATTGTGTGTGAGAGAGAAAGCTTTGTCTGCCATGATGACTTTCACAATAGTTCTTTGTAAAATAAAATACAGGCTATGTAATGTGTATTGTGTAAAATGTGCAATGTATATATGTTTACGGAAATGTATATAGTTGAAACAATATTGTTGAGAAATATTTTGCTCAAGTTTCTATGTTCAGTATTGCTTTGCTTCTGCAGTAGTGATCAAACTAAAAAAAAAAAAAAGCCTCTGTAGTTTTTACATAAAAATGATCATATCTCAAAAACTAAAATAGGTATTTTGTTCAAATCACTACTGGTGTGTTCAGAAATATTTTGTTTATTTTTCTACATGTGGAAATCATTTCAATCAGTGTGTTTTGTGTGCATATTTAGTAAATATAATGAAAAAAACATATCCGATTTTTGTATTTTCTAATTAATAACACAACTTGAACACCTTTACCTAATTTTTATGGTTTATTTATATGTATACCATTTTAGATTAAGTTGTAAGGATTCTAGGGAAATTAGGTATTTGAAGATATTCCAAGAAATGACATCAGAATGAACAAAAATACAAATGTATTTACTGGCAAACCTTTACAATTGCAGTCCCTTAAAGCTAGGGTCTACGATTTGGAAGCTTTGTACATCTTAATAACACCGTTTATGGTCCTGTTATGGTCCTATGCTCCAATCTACACAATATAAAGACCAAAAAGAACGAAAAAAATCCATTCAGTATATCCGCTGAAAAGCTGCATACTAGCTGACCAATCAAACCTTAGAACCTGCGAGGATTAATTGGTCCGTGAGTTGGTCTATGAGTCCATCCAATCCTCGTCTCCCTCACTACGCAGCGTCATGCTCATGGTCCCGCCTCCTCCCCTCTACCTCCGGTGAGCAGCTAGCAGCGTTAGCTACTGAACTATCATGGAGCCGGAAAAGCCTAGCGCCAAACCCGGGAATCCGCCTCCCTGTCCCGCGGGGCCCAACGGAGCTCTGCCCGCAGGTTGAGGCCTGTTAGTGGGCTAACGGCTAACGAATAGCCTCAGCCGGCCATCAGACCTTCAGCATCGGCCGTTTCGCCCCTGGTTGATCAGGTAATGGCTTTGTTTACTACAGTGGGAGATGTCTGCTGAATAACTCTGGTTAGTTTGTGCCTGTACAGGCTAATAACTTGTAGGGGAGCGGGTTAGCCTGTTAGCCGCTAATCGTTAGCACTGTAAGCTGAGCTGGGGAGGACAGGCTGAGAAAGATTAATCCTCCCCCACACTCGGCTCCGCTCTGGCGGCGCCAAACCCGCATTGCCGCCGGTCCAATTGAAATGGCTACTGCTGTGTGTTACAAGGGGGATGTCTGTCGTGTTTGATACTTTCAGTTGAGCTGAGCTGTTTTTGATTGAGTTTGCTGCTGATATATTGTGCTAGTCGCTCGTAGCTCTGTCCGAGGGGGCTTTATGAGGCGACACGAGCTGGGGGCGGGATCTTGGAACACGGAGGGGAGAGGTGAGGGAAGGGGGGGCAGGCTGCGGTTTCAAATCGTAGACACCAGCTTTAAGGGTTAATACTTAAATATTTAATGAACTTGTTTGAGTACATAACTTTAAACACACATTTGATTTATTTTTTTACTGAATATTTTATATTCTATTATAGTTTTTGCCCAAACCCTGGCACTGTATATATTTGTACCTGTTTAAATGTCTGACTTATTCCATGTGTTTTATTGTCTGTAAAATATGTTCCATATGAGCAAAGAGTAATTAAATCAAGCAAAAACAAGTGACAGACTTCGTTCATATAGTGAGCAAAGAATATTTTGGAAACGTTAGATCCAAACTCAAAGTACAGAATGTTTCCTTCCGAGTGATTACATAATTTTTATTTAATATGTTAAGATAAACATACACATAAAATGGGTACATTTAATTTTGGGTGCAACTTATTAGATACCTCCTGCCAGCATCTGACCACCCCCATCACCTAGTGTTGAAAATGAGGCAGTGTTTGCCATGGCAACCACAGCCCTCTGAGGCTGTCGCAACTAATCCTGAAAGCTTACTCAACCCTTACTTCTTTGTATGAGGGTTTAACTTGCTGCACAAATGCCCAATAATTCTCCACAAAACAGCTCTGGATCTTTTGTTTGTCCTGCTGGAGGAGGGAAACAAACTTAGGCACAGCAGCTGAGAGAGGCAGAGGGGGAACGGTAAGCCTTTTTCATCTGTGTCTGGCATTACTGCAGCTTTTCTCCTCTCATTGATCCGTCTGCTTGACCTGCAGGGTGCACAGTGTGGGAGTACACTGGAATGTGTTGCCAGGAAAGCTTTGGCATGTTTTGCTCTGTATTTTTGATCTTTGATGACTCAGAGTTCATTCAGCATAAGAGGCCTTTAATGTGAACATCCCAAGTGATTTTTACATATGGTGGGTGGGGGGCTAAGATGCTGACAGTCAAAACAAAGCACATTTGCAAAGCTCTGGACTACCTCTCTGACAACTCATGTGGTTAGATAGAGAAAATGGTGCATTATTTGAAACACAAAGTGCACTGACAGTTTAAGAAGATCAAGATTTTCTGTATTAGAATTCCAGTCACACATGTGCCTTTCTGATAAGTAATTCTAGGGAGCTTCTTTGTTTGGATTTAGAGCTTGGTCTGTATTGCTGTTTATTTGTGAGTAACAGCCTTTTAACTAGTCCCTAGTTTCTCCAATACTAATTATTTTCTCTACAGTCTCCCCCTTTATGCCCCCTTCTCCCTGCCCCTGTGCTTTTTCACTAATCCTTTTGTTATGGGCTGAGGGGCCCAGGCTTTGGCTGACTGTTTGGCACTGTAAAGGCTGGTTCAGCTAAAGGGTGCTGACCGAACCCTCCTGTCCTCCACCATTTCAAGGATCAAATCAACATCTCCCGCTGCTTCTCATCTAAAGAGGCTCTTGTTGATTCAGTCTTGCTTCTTACTTTCCTTGTAAGTATATTTCCAGACATCATATCCTTGTTGTTTCCATTCTGAAGCCAGTGCTGAGAGCTCGAGGGAGTCGGACTGCCTTGGTGACCATGCACTTCAGGGGCAGGGGTCCCATTTTATTCTTGCTAGTACCTCTTTGGCTGCTGGAAAGTGTGCAGCAGGTGGCAGGACAAGAAAAAGAGTACATGCAGGGTGCTCTCAGGGCCTTGAATCTGCCCATGAGCACCTATGGTGAGCCAAAGCTCCAGAGGAACCACACCAGAATCCTGATCAGCAAGCTCCTCCGGGACGTCCACTGTGCAGAGCAGACTGGTACCTCCCAGGACTTCTGTGAGAACGTAAGACCCACAATTTTCTTATGTCAATTATTTTGATACTAGGTCATTCTAGCATCAAAATAACTGCACAAAAGCTTTTACATTATAGGAGTACAAATGTTTATTAATTTAATTCATGACCGGTCTGCTTATTTTAGGTTTGTTATGACTGGAATGTGAATGAAAGGGCTTAGGTTCCTGACCTGCATTGTGCATTCATGCTGAGTGGCTTGAGAATTCTCCTAGTTTAACCCTAATAAATTGCAAAAATCTGAGCAAGAGGTACTTTGCATGTTTGTGGTGCTGAAATTCATTACATCCAACAATGTGAGCATAAAAGTTAAAAATGTGTTTTCTAATGTCATTCAGTTAAAGAGCTGCTTTGACTAGAACAATTTCCTTTTTTTTTTTTTTTTTTCCCGTTTATTTATTTTTCCTTCCTTATTTTCCTTCGTAAGGAAGTTGATAGTGCTTAAAGATTCTTCATGTTACAACTTTCCCAAGTAATTTTCTTTCTTTTTCAATCTTTCATTTCATTTTATTTAGTTACATTTTTATGCTATAAAATATTACCATTGTCTTTATTCGATATTTCCCACTGCTTTACAGTGTATAGGAGCAACTGAAACAACCAAATTTCCCCTTGGTGACTGATAAAATATTTCTGATGTCTGATTCTTATTTACGTTTTGATAGGGGGTCTAATTTGGACTTGCCTGTGTCTTTACAAAGAAAGCAGGGATGTAGCCTTTAGATTTAAAATGAAATAGTCAAACCTGCAGACTGTCAATAGCTGCTACCCCAAGAATTGCACCACAATTCATTGTGAAGTAAATCTTGAAATAATCTCAAAATGGACACATCTTTCTATGTTACAGAGCTACATGTTACACTTCAAGAACCTTGAGTAGTCTTAAAACTCCTTTTAAACACTTGATGAATTCATTAGATTATTTGAGTCACCTGAGTACCTCGGGTTCAATAATGTTTTGATTTTTTTTGTTTCAACTGCTTAGCCTCTATTAATTAACTTTATTTGCTGTGTTTGAGGGAGCCTTTGGAATGGGACAGCCTTCAATGCATCTGTGTGAAGTATGCAGCAGACAAATGTTCCCTCCAAAGCCTTCTTAATTATGGGACATACACTGTTTTCCGGGTCAAAGCCCAGCACAGTGGCAGTAAAGCACGTATAAAATTCTTGGTCCAGTTTGGTCTGATAGAGCAGTACACCAACAACATAATATTTATCTTCAACAGCATCATTTAGGTATGCTACATTTCCTCAGGTGAGCTTGGGGGAATCTTAGTCTGACTTAAATGTTGACATGCAGTTGGAGAGTCAGGTTTTATCTGATGGACAGACATACAGTAAACACTGCAACAACTCAGATCTAGGCAAGCGCGTTTGTCCATTTTCAAGTCAAAATTTCCCAAACATGTATTCTAATCCACATTCACTTAAGCAGTTGAGATAAACATCTTACTTTAAGGAATGAAAGACAAAAGTAACGCATTGAATTGCTTGTAACGAAGAGAAAATTTCTGCCAATGAAACAAAGAAAGTTCGACTCAGTGAGGGTCTGAAATAAAGGTTTAGTATCAGCTCAAGTTAAAGGTGTAGTCAGTGATCTTCAAATCTTCTAATCTAATGCACTATTTGTCAAAATCCCTGTATGTCTTCTCTCCTTCCACAAGATGTCACCACTGACAGCATGTTGAAAAAAAAGTCTGGTTTCAATACACAGCCTTGGCTCTGAATTTCAGCAGGTAAATACTGTGGCTCGGGCTGAGTTACCAAAACAGGGTACATCCCCCCCCACATTCAGGGGGCAATCATACTCATGCGCAGATCAGACATAGGGGGGAGGGGGAGTAATAGGTTGCGTAGCGCAGTTAGTGTTAGAGGTACAATAGGTGCAGTAGCAATGGCTGAAAAACAGCCCAAAAGAAAAAAGTCAGAGGAGTGAAAAGTGAAAAAGAAGGGCTATGGCCATGAAAGAGCTAAGACTCGGGTCAACATTGGTGTTGCTTTCCAACAGTGGAGGGAACCCCGCAAATTGAAAGACCTGAAAACAGACCCGGATGACGCCATCTTAGTGCTGGGTAGGTAAGCAACATTAGCTTTGTGGTGCTTCACATAACAGTAAAAGCTGTCGGGCATTCATCTTATTGCCTAATCTGCCAGAATGTACTGTTGTTGTGATGTTATCAATAATGGAAGTCGAGTTGTGGCTACTATGGTCTGACGAGTCAGGATTACCTTCGCTATGTTGGTCAGCTACGCAGTTTCGACGGCCGTTTCCATGACGATGCACGTCCATCAGCATTCAGGGGTGGAGCCAGGGGTGATGTATGAAGGGAGAGGCGAGTCTGAATTCATTTATCAACAACCTCTCCACTCGTTTTCCCCCACATCGCTGACTACACCTTTAAATATGTCTCAGGTCTTCCTTTTTGTTTATATATCTCAATCCAGACATGCAAGTAAATTGTGGATTAGAATAAGTCTAGAGAGAGTTTTTGTCATGAAATTGGACAAATACTCTCACTTGGATTTGAATTTTCCAGTGCACCATTCAAACATACAGAGTAATTCTCTTAGCTGTAGACATTGGAGTATCATTGACAGGTGACTGATTTTGTTGACTCATGCTGAGAAGTTTTTGTTTTGCTCCTCGTATCATATATTTTCGTGACAGGCTCTAGGGACATCTCTTTCAAAAACACAAAGTTCTATAGAGTAGGTAGCTATGCATGAGGGGAAATGACTAATTGACAAGTAGACTCTTTTCCTTCTCATATTTGCTTTAAATATAAACTCTAAAACTGAATGTCTTGGTATTATCAACCTTTTTGTCCTTAAACCCTACTTAAAATGTCTTCTCTGAATTCCCTTTTTACAGTGCCTCTCACCAGATGTTGCTTTTTCTGTGCTGGAGGATAGTCAAAAGGAGTACCTTACCACAGAGGACTTTAAGCAGATCTCCACAGTTCTGCTCTACTATATAATTAACTTGCAAGATCTCTGTGTGTCAAATGCTGCATCTCCTTCCTTGCTATCCTCTCCCTCCTCATCTGGAAACTACCAGCATTATCTTTTAGCTCTAACAAATCTGCACCCATCTGAGGAAAACAGCTACCTCTCAGCCAGTGAGACAGAGAGTATCTTACAGCTCATTAACCAGCACTATGACCCCTCGGTTCATGAAAGTGCTCTGGAAAACCATGTAAGAAACTTCATACTGAAAGATTTGTCCTGTACAAAAAGATAAACAACTAAAGTGATCATTTTGCCTCTGATTCCACAGTGTATCGATGCCATTCGCCTCTTTAACGATGTCAATGTCCAAGAAAATCAAGGTGCTGGTGTGTCCTCTGTGCCAAAAATGGCATCAGGGATCATCAGCCATATCCTCCAAGGCCACTGTTTGAGACCAAAGAACCTTCCATCTCCAGCTTTCTTTACAGACTTCATCTTTAGATCATTAAATCGAACAAGTAACCTGCATATAATAGGTGAGTTAAAGAGCACGGTTTTCATCTAAGGGCACACTGAACCATTTTAGCTTAAAACAGTAACCGTCTCACACATTCCCGTTTCTCATGGCGATTGTGCACGATTGTCATAATCCTGATGAAGTGTGCTTTGGTTGCGCTGTATGTGCTACATGATCTGGATCAGCGTTGTACAGTTGTGGACAGACCCCGGGGTACAGGGAAGGGTCTGTCCCGATTGTTTTGAACTGTTCAAAACTGTTGTGTGGAATCGCCGCCCTCAGTATAGTGGGGTGGAAGCCTAATGCAGTTGTAAGGCGAACGGTATTTGCATGGCATGTACAGGACTCGTGGCTCAATCCTTAAAGCTTTCTGAGGATGAGCAACAAAGACGTATCTGTTGTGCCCCTACTGTGTCCTGTTCAAGGCGACGCAAGCGACGGGGTCAATCAGGGCGTACCTGACGCAAACTGGGCTCGAACAGGGCTGATGTGTCAGTGGGATGGAAATTAATGGAATCCTTGTCATATCATTGTATTGACCAAACTGAAGCGGGACAAATGCCCCTGAAGTGCTGTAGAAGCTTACTGACGGTGTGTTAAAGGGGTGTGTCCTGGTAGACGGTCACTTCTTCTCATATCATGCCGATCAAACCAGCCTTGCCAATCATGTACAGTCGCACACAACCGCCCTGAGAAACAGGAATGTGTGACTGGAGCATTAGTTATGGCTGTTTGTTTATAATATTGGCTCCTGGGGCAATGACTGAAGCCTGGTAAAGTGGCTCATGGTTTTAGTTTTTTGATTCAGGTCATTTCACTTGCAGGTGAATAAGTCTCCACTTTAGGTGTTAAGTACTTTGGACCCTTCAGCAGCACCTCAGGTACTACTCAAATATCTAAAAACAAGGCCTTCCTTTTCTTTTCAGGACATCACTTAACTGAGGTTTGAATACAGTTAGTGAACAATCAGTCCCTCACATAATCCCCAGAATTTCTCTAAATTCTTCTAAAACACAGTAAAATGCAAAAAGCTGCTGCTTGAAGGATCAACAGAAAAAAATAATCAAAATATAAGTAAGGTCTAATAAGCTTACAGTAGCACATTTACATGACTTTTCTGCATCTGTTCATTTTAGAAAAAAGGCAGTAATGTTTTTTTAAAGGCAGTTATTGTCTGATCAAGTTAACTCAACATGCAATCAAGGAATTAGGCTGTTCAGCGTAACTGACAACTGTTGCCTACCTTGAGTTATCACTGGTTTATGGGACTCGGTAGCATATTAATCCAGGCTTACCCCTCAGTGGTAAGTGTATCCTTATGAAAACAGCTACCTTTTGTTTTAATAACAGAATTAAACAGGTTAAAACTGTTTAAGCATGCACAAGAAGTGTTTCTTGCCCACCAGGAGACACTCCATCGGTGTGTGACATCACATAAAAGCCATCAACAGCCATGTCTGAGTAGGACGCTTAAAAATACAGTAGCATTGTCCAACGTTATGTATATGCTGCTCCACTCTCAGGCAACATTTTATTACTGGACCAGAAACCCTGCCTCATTGTCTGTCCACTCAGACATTTGTTCATTTGCCAACATGTATGTTTACACCTCACTGCCCTCTGGAAGCAAGACTATAAGCACATGATTGCATTGTTTCATTATAATCACACACAGCAACACTGGCCTGGTATGTTTACACTATTGTGTTTCAGTCATTTTTGTGGATCACTGTGTGAAGTGGTTCTTTTCAAAACACTGTCAAGTGTGAGCAGAAATGCTGTTGTAAAAATGCTTATTTTTCAGTGGGTTGTTTTTATGTAAATGTGGCATTATGTCAGCTGTATCCATTACTAATGAGGTCTTCTGCTAATATACAGTAATGTACCTCCAAATAGCTTTGGCGAGGATAACTGTCTTGGTTGGAAATAGCGAATTTAATATTGACTTCAACAAAGAGGATACAGAGAAGCTGAATGTACAGATGCTGCAGCTTCGATTTTCCCCTTCCAGCCAAATGCATGTCAAGTTCCAGTCAATTACAAGCCAATGAGAGTGCCCAAATTCCACCACAAACATATATATATACATACATGACGTCATAGATGGTGGGTCCCAGCATGATTCCATCAAGAAAAATGGTTAAAATTAAATGGTCTCCATCTGTACATTAGGTTCTGTTGTTTCTCATCTAAGTTTGGGTTCCTCTCTCAGTCTCAGATTTCTTGTCTTTTTATGTTGGCCCTGGCTCACCCTAACGTTTATCTACAATTATTTTCTATGTCAATCAATCAATCAGTCAATCAATTCATAACACCAACACCAATTCATAACAAGTGTTATCTCAAGACACTACAATAAAGCATGAAACTCTTCATTTTATGGATACACATATATGCATAGATACACATATATAAAATACACATCTGCATATACATACAAATATATAAATTCAACACCCAACATGAATCCATAAGGCGAATCATGAATCCCTCCATCATGGCGGCAAGAAAAAACCTTCTGTTAAGCAGCAGGAAGTCTTGAATGTGGATCCCAGTCTCATAATGAACAGCAAATCCACACAATGCTTTTTTGGGTGTGTGGGCGAAGGAAGGGAGGGAAGAGGAGACAAGAGGACTAGAGTAAGGACTAAGTTAGTGACAGATCCATGGACCAGTCATAGTCCTCTCAACATCAAATTTGTGTGTGCAGCATGTGTTATCCTTTAAGTATCCCCTAGGCCAGATTCCAGCCAATTGCAGGGCCACATAGAGAGGCAGACAATGATTCTCACACTCACCCACATCTAAGGGCAATCTGGAGTCACCACTTAATCTTACAAGCATGTTTTTGAGATATGGGAGGAAGCCAGAGTGCCCAGACAGAACCCACGTAAGCACAGGGAGAACATGCAGACTTAACATAGAGAGGTCCTACACCAGGTTCAAAACAGCAACCAGCTTGCTGCGAGTCTTGTGTGACACCTGCTGTACCATCATGCTGCCTTTTTGTAAGAAATTATCTTTATTTAAAAAGTGATGTTTCCTATGCCTGCTTGGGCTTAAAGGAATCAGGAATCATGTTTTGTATTTTGTCCACTGATAGTCATAGCATTGATGTTTTTGTTTTAAAATTGTGGATTGGCAGCAGTTACACAAAAACCAATATAATGTCCAAAAATGTTCCTACACCCAAGACATGCTGCCAAGCTGTTGAAAGTTAACTTTATACAAAATGAAATGTTTGTTAGATGTTTATCAGCATTTCAGAGGCTGTTTTTTCTGGCACTGCCCAAACTTTTTAAAACATGTTGTAGCCATCAGTTCAAGGGAAATCAGAGGGTACAACTTCCCTTATGCCTCTGACATTTTTCTGTACTAGTTTTTGATATTTAAGGCGTTAAAAGTTTGAAAACAATCAAATAGAAAACTATGCCATTCTGAAACGTATATATAACACAACAAATAGTAAGCTCCAGGCTGCCTCAACCAAAAATGTATGAAGCCACATCCCAGTCAGTTTGGAGTAAAGTTTGCAGCCACCATTTTCAGCTCAACACCTCAGAAACTCTATTTTTGGTCCCCACCACTGATTTCAGCAGCAATTGCTCCTAGTAGCCTGCCAGGTCTTGCTAATTATGTCTTTCTGGGACTTGAAGATCAGTGTACTCTTGGCTCGGATATTTTGTATTTTCTTAAACTTCATTTGTTTTCAAAGTTGATTCATTTGTTTACAATAACATACAATGCTTTTCCTTCTCAGACTTAGAAGAGCTGCTCCATCTGCTAGGAGTAGGAGGAGGGCAAAGGACAACATTTGGTTACAGGAACAGACGGAGCATTACAGGTTCACAGAAAAGGGTTGGACTTGATGGCTGTAATCATGAAGTTCAAAAAGTTCAGGACTGGGGACAGGTGAGACTGGTGTATTAAAGTTAATCAGAATAGTTTCATTAACTTTTGCTTTAACATCCCAAAAGTCATCACAGCATCACTGTCTACTACATGCAGCTGCTCAAGGCTTGTAGACCCCTTTTTTCTGACTTTGTGTCGTTCCCTTTGGATTTCAACAGGTATGTTTTTCAGCCAATCAGCTTGTGGATATCTTTGATCTGAATCCTACTTCGCCAATTTCCAAGGAGCACTTCCGTCAGATTTGTCCAGCAATTATTCAGCAGTTGTTGGGCAATGCCTGTGAGTCTGCAGAGCTAAACAGAGGAGCCCTGCCAACTGCTTTGGAGAGTAAGTTCTTCACAGTTATACTTAACCATGTTTTTTATGGGGTTTTTTTGCAGCCTGCAGATACAAATACACACACACGTAAATATACATGTGTGTCTGTGTTTTTTCTTGTATTTGTCTTTATGTTCATTTTTCTGTTAGAAAGATGACTTAATACATTTTGGACAGATTTTGATGAAATTTTCAGGGCATGCTGTCCATAGCACAAGGATAAATTCATTACATTTTGGAGGTGATCCGAATCCAGCTGTGGATCCAGAACTTTTTTTCAAAGACTTGTTAACACTACGATAGGGCAGTTTTCCTCATTTTTTCTTCACAATAACTCACCTGATAATGTTGGAAATGCCTTGGCATGGCTGTGCTCTTGGAGCACTTCCAATTGAATTAGACATTAGCTTTTAATTTTATATTTTCAAGCTCATCAACTGTTTCATCAAAAATATTCAAAAAGCAGGACTCAAGGATGCACCTCAGTTTCTTAAGTATAATCCCACTGTATCATATGTTATATACAGCTCAGCTCACCCACAGTTAACTTCAACTCATAAACCTAAGTTTTCTTTACTCACACCTGTAAATGTAACATAAATCTGAGCGTTCTGGTCCAGCTGTGTCTGGTACACCACAGTATCCAGCTCAGTATTCATAACACTGAACACTTTAGCTTCATACATCTTTATAACTTATTACTTTTTTTGCTTGTTAGCTGTACAAAGGTTGCAGGGCTAGATATTAGCCACAGACTAAAGCGCTGATCTTATGTGTTTATAAGGCAAATTTGATTGACATACCAGCTACAGTTCCTGCAGTATTTGTAAATTCGTGAGTCAAAACAACCTTAAATTCTAGACCTCTGACACCGAGCAGCAGCATGAAGCAGACCAGTCTTACAATCACACACAGCAGAAAATAGCATTTAACCTGCTGAGAGTTTTGCTCAACTGCCTACCCTGTTTAGACTCCAAGATGAGAAAAAGAATATGTGCCTTATAAAACTGTAACATTTTCTTAACCCCTTAAATCCTGTTTTATCATTTTTGATACATACTTTTATAATACCTCTATCTAATCAATATGATCAACAAGTTACTATAAAAACACCTGAATACAATCAGTTGATTTATGAAAACGTCCTCACATGGATTATCAGTTGCCAAAAACACCCAATGTATCAAATGAGATACAAAAAATATATATGTTTAATTTTATAGAAGTAAGATTTCTTTGGATTTCAGAAGAAAGTCAAATAAACATTTCAGCTCCAAAATATTTGAATTTTCTGGCAATAATTTGTGTTTTCAGGCTTTAAAGAGTTAATATCTGTGTTCTGGTTAAGTTAGTTTATCCACTCAGACACAGTCAGCCTCCTACAACATATAATTTTGCACCACCATTCATGTTGGTATTTTATTCTGAAAATTGAGTGTATTAGGCAGAAGGAAGTCAACAAAACTCAGAAACCTGGAAATCTGCTTCTACAAACATAGAAGCAAAAGTAAACTGTTAATCACACACCAAAGACATCACCTACCATGATGGAGGGATTCATGATTGGCTATATGGATTCATACTGGGTGTTGGATGTATTTATTTGTATATATATGTATATGTGTATCTTTATATGTATATATGTATCTATGCATATATGTGTATCCACAAAATGAAGAGTTGCTCTATTGTAAAGTGTCTTGAGATAACACTTGTTATGAATTGGCGCTATACAAATAAAGATTGATTGGTTGATTGATTGACCTACCGAGGTCTGAACATGACACTGCAAGTACAACTCACTTTTTAGCACAAAACTACCTGCATGTCATGAAATGAACATGATTCTGGTGAGAGCTGACAGGTCAGACAGAAGAGACTAAAACCTTCATTGTCAGGTTGTAGCCAGTGAGTTGTAACAGTGTGTTTTCACCTCAGAGCTCTCTCTTCCCTACAGAGTATGGCTACAGCACAGCTGCCGTCCTGCTCATCACAGTGGGCTCCATGCTTGGTATCTGTCTGATCTTCTGTAACTCCTGCCAGGAAACATACACCCTGATCCTGCAGCTGTTTGTGGGCCTGGCAGTGGGCACTCTTTCAGGAGACGCACTCTTCCACCTTATACCACAGGTATAGGACATAGAGCCACTCTGCCTCTGACTGAAACTGTTGGTCTTTTCAGTATATCAGCAAAGATTGTCTCTGATGACTGGAATCAGTGTCTAATTTTTTTCTCTTTGTCTCCTTTGGAGATCCTCGGTCTCCACAATGACTCTCACAGTCATGATGATAAAGATGAGGGACTCTTTTCAGAAGAAAATGAATATCTGTGGAGGATTGTGGGGATAATTGCTGGGATCTACTGCTTTTTCCTCATTGAAAGAATATTTTCATTTTTGGTTCCTTCTCACGGCCATGTAAGAGTTCTTTGTTCTTGCCAGTTATCTTTTAAATACGACTGTTGTCACCTCAGTGGTTGTTTAGCCAAAGGGAATAATGAATGTTTCAATGTCTATCAAGCCAGATGTCTGACTTTCAAAATTTTCATGGCACAAAAATCCGTGTATGGTTCGTTCTTTCGTTATTCTGTTTCATAACAAAATCAAAAAAAGGAAAAAACGGTCTTGTTTTTTTGTTTTTCTGTTTCAAAACCAAAACAGCAAAACGGAATAACAGAAAACAGAAAAACAACGTTTTTCCTGTTCTGGTTTTAAAAATGGAAAAACGAAAAATAAACATATAAGATTTTGTTTAAATTCTTTGTGGGATATTTTGATTTTAAACATGGACGAGTTTTTTTCTTTAAGTTATGAAACTAATTAGTGCACATCTGATTAACCAAAGTGCTTCTGTGGTGGTGAAAGAGTTTCAAGGCTGACGTGAAGAGGGTCTAAATAACACGAAGAAACCAAAAACATGCTGCGCAATGTTGGAGAAGTTCCCATAGCACAATCTGGTGTTTTTACACATGATGTCACATTAAGTGAGCTGACACTGAAGTAATTATGGGTAAAGGCTATTTTATTTCTGATAATTCTAAATGCCTTTTTACTGATGTGAGAGCGCTGCGGAAGAGAAAGGCGCAAAGCTGTTATGCATGAAATGAGTCATAGCGCGCGGAACAGGTGAAAAGCGAGAGAAAAAAAGCTTATTTTCATCGTCTGTTCTGATGTTTCTTGGATTATCTGTGAGCAGATCAGACAGTAGCAGACTGTGCACTGACTGATGCTGTCTCATACACTCACGGGAGTGCGCAAATGCGCGCGGATGAGATGGAGTGCAGTGGATCGTCAGCGATCTGTTTCTTATAAAAAAGCTCAGGAACATGTCTGTATAAACCTTCAGTGTGAGTTATTTGTCTTATTTTTATATAAAGCTGTTAAAAGCCGCCTTCATTAATTTTCCTCAATACTGCAATCGCCAAAATTCACAAAAAGAAAGAATATAAACAAAATCTTTTTATATTTTTTATTTTTCGTTTTTCCATTTTTAAAACCTGAACAGAAAAACGTTGTTTTTCTGTTTTTCTGTTATTCCGTTTTTCTGTTTTAGTTTTAAAACAGAGAAACGAAAAAACAAGTCCGTTTTTTCGTTTTTTTGATTTTGTTTTGAAACAGAATAACGAAAGAACGAACCATACACGGATTCACAAACAAGTCAAGGCTAAGAATGATCTTCAGCAGAACTGATTGTTGGTTTCATTTTGACACTGTTTGCAGGGTCATGACCTTCCCTTACAGCTCAAATGCAACGGTCAGACACAGAGGGGCAAGTCAATATCCACGATACAGCTGGTGAGTCTCATTCCCAACTAGACTTTTTTAAAACTGTTTTTTCAGTTAAAACTTACTCTTGACATTACTTCTAGAATTTGTGTATGATAGCGGAAACCAGAGGGCAATACCCCACAGCAGTTTCAGTTTATCCACAGCATGGCTCTGCTCTCAAGCTCACACAGCCTGATTCGGATCTTGCTTAGCTGTCACAGAAAGCTGGTAATGGTCATGTTGATATATCCTTGAGCAATACACTTGATCTCAAGTCGCTTCCACTGCTGCCTCAGTTAAAAAAAAAAAAAAAAAAAAAGAAAAGCGTGGAATAATCTCAAATCACACAATGACACACAATGACTCACGAACTCCTCCTGCTGGCCCCTCCCAGCTGATAGATGAAAAATGCTTTAAAGCCGCCATATTCTCAGTTTGGTCTGATTGTTGATGCTCATTTTATTGTTCCCTGGGTTTTAACTTTGTTTCCTCAGTTCAAACATCATCCAAATTTAAAGATGCAATATAAATCCAATTATTGTTACGATAAGAACACCCAATAAGGGTGACTACACTATGCACTGAACCTAATTACAGTGTGTTGCGTTTCTCCTCTTTATTTCCGTAAACTACATACCTATGTGTCCTTGCAGCTGAAGTAAATCATCACAAAAGGGCTTGCTTGGAGAAAATTGTACATTGTAAATGTGTTGATGTATATGCGTTTGCTCTTGCCCAAAATTCACAAAAAAAACACAAAATGACATGAACCTCTCCCATCTGTAGCAACATACAGGCTAACTACTGAGTTGGTGGTCTTCCTACAGGACAAGAGCTGATTTAAATCCCTGTGGCTTATGTATACATTTTAAAACCCTACTTATAAAATACATAACTATTTCCTTAAAGGCCCTGTTTACATGACAATGTTGTCACCAGAAACTTTGGTTTTTCAAAAGCAATCTGCATTCACACAGAGACATGAGAATGACTGAAAATGCTGTAGCATGTATGCCAGGCCAGTAGGTGGCGATGTTAGTTTGTAGTGATATTTGCTCAAGAACCCTGTTTGCAAGATTATGTCCTCGCAAGAGAGTTGAGGCCTAGTGACCTGGACATTTGGCCCCCTTAATAACATCAACCTTGTCCTTGAGTCAGAGTGGACTTGTGTGAAAATTTTGAAGAGACTCTTTCAAAGCAATCCAGAGAAATTCAAGAGGGATTCAGATGGATGGAAACCTTACAATATTATGCCTAATACTTAGTGCTTCAATCATCACATTCTTGTTTCTGTAAGTTAAAAATTGATTTAACTAGACTAGTAAAATTTAACCCTCTCATCCTGATTCACTATCAATTAATTCTACTGCAGCTGCAACAAAGCACTTATTCACATGACATGAACTGCACTAGTTTTCTGCTAGAGGGCGCTGTTAGCAGGTTAACCACTCATCAAATGCGGCACATTTGTAAAAAAAATACATACAGCAATAAAACAACAACATGATGGCTCAAAACAATGACTACATAATAGAAAACTCTAACCACGCATTCAGCAGATGAAGAATCATTTGATTCAGTTGTGTTCATGCTTTAGAAATCGGACTAAAATTCATTTAAGTGAAATTTGTCCTGTGCTGTTCTTATATAACAGGAGATTCAGAGTGGTGTAGGAGGGAGTGAAGGTGCAGGGCATGTAGGATGTTGGAGAATGAGAAGTATTGAATCATTCAGAAAGCACTTGATGGTGTGTGGAATCATACAAAAAGCGAGCTAAAACATACTGAAAAACTAGGGCAGTTTGATCACGAATTACACAAGCGTAGGGCCAATGTTTGTGACCACAGCTCTGAACTGTCCAATGTAGAGAAAGTTGCTCAAAAAGCATTTTAAGAATAATCAGTCATGTGCTGCAGGGACCAGTGGAAGATGTGGATGGCACAGAAACAGCTCCTGAGCGAACAGACACAAGAAGGCCTTCACACCAGAGCAGACGTGGTCAGTATGAGCTACATGATGCACTTGAATGTGATGTTCTTTGAAATAATTAGTCGCTTGGCACGGCAGAGTGATTGTCACGGTCCGAGAATGCGCTGTAGCAACACAAGCTCCCTTTGTGTTCTCAGGACAAGGGGTTCCTCTGCTGGCTGTGATGGTAATCGTGGGAGACAGCCTTCATAACTTTGCTGATGGCCTTGTCATTGGAGCAGCCTTCTCCTCATCAGTGGAGACTGGAATGGCAACCACTGTGGCAATCCTGTGCCATGAGATTCCACATGAGATGGGTAAGATCACGATGGTACTAAGTTTTTTATTTTGTGGCTCAGGCCAGGAAACTTGCTGCTCAAACTTCTGACTGTCTTTTCTGCTGAATATTTAAAGGGGACTTTGCAGTGTTGCTCAGCTCAGGGCTCTCGGTGAAGATCGCCGTGCTCATGAACTTCCTCAGTGCTCTGACAGCTTTCCTGGGCCTGTACATTGGACTGTTTGTTTCCTCAGAGATGGAGGTGCAGCAGTGGATCTTCACCGTCACTGCTGGGATTTTTCTTTACTTGTCACTGGTAGAAATGGTAAGGCGGATTTTTCCTCAAAAAATACATATATATTTTCTATTTCTCTTATTGTCAATTAATCCCATGCAAATGCTGACCCCAAAAGATAAACTACTTATTTATGCTCTTGTGAATAAAAGTATTACGGTGTGGGTCAATTTATAAGTTGGTATTAATTGTCAAAAGTACATTACAATCACATTAGCATGGCTTGTTTCAATACTGTCATTTGTTGCAATTACATTTAACTTAAAACAAGACAAAAAAGGGTTTTCATAGTGTCCTATCAAAAGGATGAACCCTTAGATTCCCTGAGGAAGTTCTTAAGCCATGTATCCTCGTATTATTGGGCCCTTCAAGTATGACAACCAGTGAGTATCAAATCCAACACACCACAATGGGTTGTCAAGTGGGAACTTGGCAACCCCTTATTGGTCCCATCAGTCCAAGCACACCAAAAGGAGGTAAAACAATGAGCTCCTGCAACCCAAAGGCACCCTAATCTGTACGAGCTGCCACCATCACCATACCAACAGAAGGACTCCTTTATCTCTAGGGATGGGAATCTAAAACCATTTCCAGTTGAGAATCATGAACAGCTCAAACAAAGAATCCATAACATGTCAAGTCTTTTTGCTAATCAATTTTCTTATCAATTCCTTCCACTGACAGGGTTCAGAAGTGTCAGAATTGTGGCTTAATTTTTTTACAAAAAGTACATACTGCCCAACCTTAAGTGAGTGAAAACACCAGCAACTTGCAGAAGCAGTTGTCTATGCTGTGACATGTGTTTGTCATTGTTGCCACAAAATCTACAGGCCAACATTTTCTCACACAGAAAATCTGCAGAAATCAATAAGGGAATCGTTAAAGAATTGGATCGATTAGCACGATTGCTAATAGCACTCTTATCAATAAAATCTGATCAATTCCCATCCCTGTTTATCTCACCTCTCCGACCACATGGCAGTCACAGCCTGAGCAGCCATCTTCAACAGATACTGGCTCAGCATATGCAAGCTCCAAGTAGTGACAACTACGCTCAAACCTGCCCTAGCTCGGCTGACCCCAGTCTTTATTTCTTGGAGACCCCCCTAGTGTGGTTAATGGGAGATGAATCCCCCAAACACGAGAAAAGAGTAACACATTGCAGTTCAAATTTAACATACATTTTAATAATTTCATTGATGAAACTTGGACATAGAGGGCCTACAGCATTGCTTTTTAGGAGCCTGTTCAGCTCAAGACTGCTCCTTCCCAAATCCAGGACCAGCAAACTGAAAAACTCTTTTGTTTCTCAGGACATCAGACTGTACAACTTCTCGCTGGGGGGGAGGAGGAACAGAAAGATTGGGGATGGGAAGGAGCAGTAGCCAGTCAGAACTCATGGTTTTTATTTACATTTTTAAATGTATATTTATTTTACACACATATATGTATATATATATATATATATATATATATATATATATATACATATATGTATATACATATGTATATATATATATATATAAATATATATATATATATATATATATATATATATACATATATATATATACATATATATATACATATATATATACATATATACATATATATATATACATATATACATATATATATACATATATATATATACACACACACACACACACATATATATATATATATATTTGTTTGTTTGTTTATATCTACCTTTTTATATATGTTTTTATTCTGTTACATTAAACTGCTATTGTAGTCCTTAAAGTTAGATCTAATCTAATCTTATCTAATTTAGTCTAATCTAGTTTGATGTGTACATTAGGGTGTTAGTATCAAAGCAGACACAGCCTGGTGCCCCAACTGAGATCTCCAAAGCAAATACAAATCTTCCTGGTGCCAAATGGAGCGAGCCACATCACCCCTGCCACATCTACCACATCCTCTGAATTCAGACAGGATTTTACTGCTCCATTTGGAATACAGTATTTGCATTTTTTATTTTTTGCACTCCCAGTTCCCCCGGGAAGACGGACATCAGATCTTGCTCTGATCCTTGACCAAACAAACCCAAACTCTTTATTCTTGCTGTTCACCCTTTGCTCCTCTGTCTGCAACATGGAGTCTATTTTTCCTCACAGAGTTCTCCAGAGGAAATGGCAGTTTGATGAAACAAACTATTAACCAACTTATGGACCGTAACTATAAACACACAATTTTCCTAAGCATATTTAAATTGACAACATTTTCAGGTTTAAAAACCAGGAGATCAAATGAACATTTTTTGTAGAAACTGATCTTTTCGGGGTTTTTTTTTACCAGATGGGTCAATAAAAACATTTGCTGTAATTACTAAGTATAAAATCTGCTCTCTTATTTACTCCTTGCCTTTCTGTCAAGAAAAAGGTCAACAGACATTCTCTGCAAAGATACACAAAAGTAAACACACTCTACAACAAATCCTTAATACCTCTAAAGAGTGAATTCTAACTTTCTTTTTCTTGTTGGAATAACTGATCATTTTCTACCATGCCGGTTTCCATCATTTAAAGACACCAAGTCATTTAAAATATAGATGAATGCATCAATGGGATGCTATGACAATAAAAAAATCAAATTTAAATACATTAAAGTGAACATAAATAGTGCTTTGGAAACTGCTCATAGTTCTATTTTCCTCTTTATTTGTCTCTTTTCCAGCTTCCGGAGATGAGTCGGGTGAAGACAGACAGACCGTTTCTCATGTTTTTCCTACAGAATCTCGGGCTATTGATGGGTTGGGCCTGTCTTCTGCTGCTTGCTCTTTTTGAACATGAACTCAAGTTCTAAATGCAGTAAAATCATGTGTCTCTGCACGCAGGATTGATCCTCAAAGCAAGCTTTTATCTTTGTTTTTACGACTATTTCTATCGACTGGTTAATCAACACTCCCTGCTCACTTGAGTTTCATTGTGTGCAAGAGGGATATGAAAAAAATTATAACTGGTTGACCAGTCAGTATTTATGAAATAATAGTGTGAGCACTGGATGATAAATGAATGCTAGGCAAGTAAATCATCCCTTTTTTATACTTTTGATTTATTATTATATGTAAGCCAAGAAGTTTACTGGCACCAATGTAAAATATACACATATACATATAACTATATATATATAAATATTTACAGTACACAAATATATAACATATAAATTAATACTATTTTATCATTTATTTCATGCTTTAGATGTTTTTTGTAAATTTTTGTTGTGTACAACATTATAATTGCCTCGTACAATCAAATCATTTAAATTGTAAGTAATTGTAGGTAGGAAAATATGAAGTGTTTGTTTGGATTGTCAGTGTCTTCATACTGATAAAGTCAAATTGTGAAAAATAAAGCTGGTATATTTTAAAGATTTTTTTATTTTAGAGTTTCCTTAAAGCAGTGATTCTCCATATTTTTGTGAATGGGGATGCTTCTTGAATCACAGCCACCATACCAATGATAAATTCTGTCCTACAGGTCTATCTATAAAAAGGCTGCATGATTTAGGTAAAACTGAAGATTGATTTTGATGAATACTGAGACATGACTGTTGATTTAATGTTTGTTTAATGATTCAACATTCTCAGGTGTCTTTTTTTTTACTATTACAAACCGGTAACTTTAAATTGTGACCTGATAATCAAGTATTGATACTCCAAACAACTGACAGCAGTCGACATAATGCACACACTGGTTCACTGCATCACTGTTTGCTGACTCTCTGTAATTAAAGGTTCATGTTTGTACGCTGTTTGCTCAAACATAATATTGTCACAGCCGAGCACAAACGTCTTATCTCCTTCTTCACAGATTTTCTTTATTCTTTCATAAAACAGTGTTATTGGTCACCTTTTTAGCTAGTGACTGGGATTTACACTTTTGTAACAAATAAATTACAAAAAACAAAACTGTACATAGAACAACTCAATATTCATTAATTCAGTGGTAAAGTATTTTATTTATTTCCTGAAAGTTGCAATATTGGAGATAAGATGTTTTGCCTGACAGCAATGATATGTAAGTAAATATTTACAAAAAACTCTGGGATCAGTATTTATTCTCATCTGAAAATATTTTCTACAATATGCAATAGCTTTAATATGATTTAACAGCTTGAAATGTTCAGATATTGCATTATATTGACAAAAATATATCATGCATGCTATTATAAAAAATTCATATGTAGAATGTGTATGGTTATGATGATATAAACTAATAATTACAATTATCATAAAACATGATAAAGGGATTGTTTACAGTGGTATAAAAGCTTGACTTCTAGCGGAGCTTTGACTAAATTCTGATGATAATACAGTCAATCATGGGACTTTGTTTTGTTTCAATGGTTTGTCAGTGGAAAATAAAAAATATAAATGAATTTCTAGAACTGTACACAGTTACAGCAATGTTCAGCATTTCTAATTTCTGTTAATTGATTCAGGGAGATGAAGAAACATGTAATCAGATTTCATGTCAATATAATATACATGTAAGAACATTTTTTATTTAACAAACTATTTCCATACACTAGCAGGGGTACTGTCAGATGCTGACGTTTTATAAATAATCTTATTACATAAAGTGGCTCCTGGTCTTATATCCTGCCTGGAAAATAACTGTGTGGGAGAAAAGGGAGAGGAAGGGGGAGAGAGATCAAACTGGAAGATCCATCTCCTCCAACCTGTTACTATCGATTATTCAAATTATGAATCCTCTTGAAGAGGGAACCTGTCTTGAAGCTTTTTGACATTTCTGAGAATGCTTTCATGAGTTTTGCCATCTGCTGGAACTTGGCTTGTCAGTTATCTAACATACATTAAAACAGAGCGGATGAGAGTGACAAACAGACAGACACCAGAAGAGGAGAAATACCTGCAGCCTGAATCCTCGCTCATCTACAGCCTATGAGATCTGTTTTTCAAGTTTAATGGTGACTCAGATAACCAATAAATTAATGTTTGCGAAACAAGAGGGTTTTACCACAGAAAAACAAAAGAGGGATCGGGTTTTCACTCTGAAAAGCAAACATTAAAGCAGTTACCAAGAGGAGTTCAAACCTATAAAGGGTAGGCCATTGTTCACTCAGTGTTGGGTCGTACAGAGATATCAGTGACTGACTTATCACTTGTAAAAAAAGAGATGTTTTATTCTGAAAACTGGACAGTAGAGAGTCGACTCATGAGCTCCCCATCTCTGTCACAACAGTGATGAGTGAAAATGTAAGGCCTGAGATAAACCTACAGTTTAATCTTGTGTTTGACTAATGTCCAGCTGCATCATGAGCATTTTTGTAGAGATATTTAACACATGTTTGTAGAGGACGACTGGAGGACAGAGAACTCAGGCTGTAAACTACTGCCTGATTTATGAGATGTATGCCACAGACAATAGTGAGAACAGACCGAACACACTATTATGGCAACTATGTGCAACTATTGCAATAGTTTTCCCTGATACAGGCCACTTTCCAGAGAAATGCTTTGTCTTTTGATGTGCAACAACTTCAACTGGACCTATAATCTGTTTACTAAAAATCGACAAATTCTTTTTAGCATTAACTTTATAAATAAACCTGTCTAACTTGTGACCTACATCATTAACTTTTCTGACAGTGCTTAAAGAATACTCTCAGTTTGTGGTTTCTGCAGTTGAAAAATCTGTTTGTTCAAATGTTCTCTAGACACAAACATAATTGGTTTTTAGAAATATTACTGTTAAAAAAAGCTAAAGGAAGAAAAACAATCTGAATTTTCACTTTATGAACAGTAACACTGATATGTCTGTGACTAGTGTTGGGCTTGTGTACTTCATATGCAGAAACCCACAAATTATAAGACCATGGTCTGTTCTTGAGTAAGGAAATTGGTGAACTGCGATAAAATAACAAAATGTGACTCAGCCCTACAGAAGACAAAGCATAAAAGCATCAATACACAAGGAACAAACCAACAAAAAGCACAACTTAAAGGTGCAGTGTGTAGAATTTGGCATTTTAACGACATCTAGCGTTCAGATTCTAGAATGAGCCTAACTGTAGCCAAAACGTCACGTCGCTGAGCAACGAAATCTTGTGAAGACCAAAAAGGATCCTAAACACACAGCACACAATTTAAGTTGTGTGTGTGTTTATTAGGCTTGTCACGATACCAGAAATGTAGTAGTCGATACCAATACCACTTAAATTCTTCGATACTCGATACCATTCGATACCATGGTAAAAATAAAAAAAACTCCTGTAGTTCAACACACACTCCTTTATTTGAACAAAGTCTGAACAACAAACAATATTATGCTTAAATTGAAAGCGTCCGTTCTTGTTGGCAGTGTATGTTGATGCTGGCTTTGCCCGGCCTGTCCATGTCACTGTCCTCCTCTGGCTTATACTGTGAAAAGAAGATTGAGATTTGGGTATAGCTTAATGACTGTATGAGAACAGCAGAGGCAACACTAACACAGAGAGAGAGAGAGAGGGAGCAGCAATTTACAGACATGGTGGTGAAACTTTTTAAAAACCTTTTTATATGACAGTGCCTTATAGCATTTACTACTGTACCATATTGATGATCTTATTTTGCTTACTTTATTACTAGGACCAAATAATATCATACTTAGATACTAAGATAATTTAACTAGCTAATGTACATTTCTATAACATATGAAAGCATTCCCTACACCTGCTTCCTCTACTCACTGTCAGTTTTTCCTGTTCTACTCTCTGCAATCGAATTAAATGGAAAGTTATTGGATGTGAAAAGTATGTGAACAAACTACACATGATTCTGGGCAAGTAGCCTCCGCATTGATTTACGTTCTGAACCAGCCTTTATACGGAGCCATAATCAAAGTAGGTTATTTACTAGCCAATATCTCAGTTATTGATCACAGCTGCTTCTGTTGATGTATCGTCAGTGTCGTCCCGTTAAAGGAAAAGTTCGGTTCCTGCAGCTTTTACATTGTTTATAGAATGAAGAACAACAATATACTCACCCAGAAGGCTTTCCTGATGCAAACGGTGCTTCGGGAGATATTTAGATCCAAAATCGAGCAGCGGACACCGATATAATGGTAGCCCGTAGGGCATAGATCGCCGCTCCTAAAAACTGCATTAATCGTCCAAAAACTCACGTTTTTCACCGATATTCCATCATGATTTGCTCCGAAAGGACCGCCATTGCAGCCTGTGTCTCTCCACACAGCGCTGTGTGGCTGAACTAACCTCTGAACTGGCAGAGCTGTTTACATGCTCTTGGCGCATCGCGCCAGTACTCTCTGGAGGCGTTGCGATCGCTTCATATCTGTATATCTGTATACTGTGGCTCCAAACTGTAAGGCGTCCATCATATTCAAAGTCCTCCTCCACAACATCTTCATCCCATAGACATTCGTCCATTTTGCACAAAACTGGAAGAAGAAAGTTGATTTATAGCTGCCGATCTTCCCTGAAACAATGAGCCGCACTGCATCGCGAAGAGCATGTAAACAGCTCGTCAGTTCAGAGGTTAGTTCAGCCACACAGCGCTGTGTGGAGACACAGGCTGCAATGGCGGTCCTTCGAAGCAAATCATGATGGAATATCGGTGAAAAACATGAGTTTTTGGACGATTTAATGCAGTTTTAGGAGCGGCGATCTATGCCCTACGGGCTACCATTATATCGGTGTCCGCTGCTCGATTTTGGATCTAAATATCTCCCGAAGCACCGTTTGCATCAGGAAAGCCTTCTGGGTGAGTATATTGTTGTTCTTCATTCTATAAACAATGTAAAAGCTGCAGGAACCGAACTTTTCCTTTAAGTCCGCTCTGACATGACGCACAGACCGGATGTTTTTAGCATTGATGACATGCTATCATGCTAAGCTCCGTGCTAACTAAGCTAACACTGTTTGACATCAGACACACTGTACTGTGTTTTCTTTTCGTCCCTTCTTGTAGTGACCACACACTCGGGACACTCTCTGCCATTTCTTCTGTGGACTCTCTCTTTCTGTCCCTCTCTTTTCTCTTCCTTCATGATTTTACAAGCCGTGCAGCAGCGGACGTAGCAGCGAGGCTGGACTTGACGCTAAAGTTATTTAGCGATGCAGCTCATTTACTATGGGCTGGGCTCATCTCATCATTGTAACGTAATTAGATATGAGCAACAATGATAACACGTGAATTCAAATGCACTCACCTTGAATTCTCTGTACGAGTCTGGATGCTTGTCTTTTATATGTTTAGTTGTTGGCCAGGCAGTGCGTGTGCCTCCGCTATGTCGTGTGTCGTTGTTCTTCGCATGTGATCAGCACTGTGTGAGGGTTGCCAGATAATCGCTGATTTACAGCCAAAAAAACAACGCTAAAGAAGTGGCCAGATCTGGCGCCTCGGTACCTACGGTACTTTGGGTAGTCTAGAAAAGTCAGTACCGTCACATTTTCTGAATCTTAGTACTGACTTGGTACCGAAGTATCGGTTCTCGTGACAAGCCTAGTGTTTATACACACAGTTTGAATCCCTAGGACAGAGTAACAACTTTCTATGCATCCACCGCCATCCTCTCCTCTTCTTCGCCTGCATTCCAGGTAGATTTCAGAACCGGCAGACAGATTCGCGTTTCGTTCTTTTGGTCCCTAAAAACCACCCGCAGACAACACGGTGGATCAATATGTCGGCCTACACGAAACAGCGGCCCGCGGTAATGTAATTTTTTTAATAAAGATTTTTCAAACTAAATAAAAATAAAACAAACATTTTATGGGGATGATTGTACTCCTTTTTTGATGGACTTTACATACAAATAGAAACATATATCTCCTATATTCACCGTCTCTGTTTGGCAAAATGCGGTGGATGTATAAAATGCCACATTCCACACACTGCACCTTTAATAATCAGAACCCTGAAAAATATATACAAGCAGCACAAATAAATCAATGCACAATAAGAACCTAATGCTGCTCCAGTTTTACTGGGAGATTGGGCTTTTCGAATTCCGAGCGGAACTTTCCTACTGGACAGTCAAGGGATCTTTACCACCCTGGGCTTGACAATCAAAGATGGCTACCCCCAGTGTAAACAGTTATTAAGCTCCTGTGATATTTGGTTTAGGAGCACATCTGACAAATGTTTGTTGCACTAAATCAGCCATATACAAAGTATTGTCCAACGTCAGCATATAATCATATATACAAAAATGCTGCCATTGTGTTATTTTTATTTTTTATGTGGTATGTGTGAAGTTCAATGCAGGGCGTGCTAACGACAGCCAACAAAAGCCTGGTAGATTGGCAAGCTTTATCCGACTTTAAACTGGAATGCTCATAACTCAGATATGACGTCATTCCCACTCCCCTCCGAGAAGAGAGAGCTTGAGCACTTTTGATGACTCTCAGAACAAAATCCTCATGGAAGGGTAACATTTTTTTGAAGGAGCATGAGGACACCTAAGACCCAACAAAAGTGTTCACAAACAATTCAGGGCCAAGCGCCCAAGATGGTCCAGAGTACACAGAGAAGTGCAGTGGCTCTGCGTTTGACGACAGCCCTAAGGCACAAGCGCAGTCCCCAGCCTCACAGTTTAAGGCCCCAAATATTTCCCCAACAAAACTGAGTGGCCAAACCCTCTTCCAAAGTGGGGAGTGATAGGACACAACTAATTAGGATTATACCAAAACAGTCAACAAAGGACTTTATTGGTATACCAAAATCCAACAACTAAAAACTTTTTTGGGAACAAAACTAAATAAGTGTGTTCTAGGGACATCTGAGACCAGTGTGAACATGCTGAAAATTAGTACAATAAAGGATTTTGGAAAGGGAAAGTAATCATCTGAATTTCCTCTCAAATAGATGTACAGTGAAAGGCCTAAAAGATGATTTTTTTTAAACAGGTGCATAGAAGTAAATAACACCTCCTTTCCGTGTTTATGCTGCCCCTTAAACACATTTACTTAACAGCTCTGTTTGTCCAAACATTGCTGTTTTTCGGCTTCTCATCTCAGAGGCATTGTTCTTTGTTTTTGAGGCCTTAGTGTGATCCAATATGAGGGCACTTCCACCCACCTGAGTTACTTGTTCTCTCCATCCACCAACCTGGATGACTAATGTTCACTGTGCAAGACAGAAACTCCAGCCCACACAGCGCACACGCTCTTCACCGGCCAGAGTGGGCCTGCAAATAGGAGTTGGAGGAAGAGGAGAATATGATGAGTACATCAGTACAATGAGATAACCAAAAACAAGGTACATCAAGTTGTTTGAGCTTAACATTGGAGAAAGTGCTGTTGGAAGAATCAGAGCAGTTAAGAAATATTTCCTTGTGTTTTGAAGCAGCTTGCTGTGTCCGTGTTAGCGTTCTCACAACACCAGAATTTTAAACTTTATTACAGGTTTGGTAATATTAAACAACACCAACACCTGGTTCAATACCACAGCAACAAAAATACGTGTCTTAAGCACCTAATGTATGTAACTGAATGGTTTTGATTACAGTTCATTTGCAGCCATTGTAGCGGATCAGTTTGTCCAGTTTCTGTGTGTCTCACAGGTCAACTAAGAGGATGACTGAGAGTGGAGGGTGTAACTGGCTGTTTGGTATCAATGGTTTTATTCTCATGACAGATTGCATCCTGTAAAAAACTGTGCAGATTTCTTCCTTTCGTTTCTTACGAGAAAAACATTTATCAGCCTTACAACAGAAAAAGTACTTAGACACAAGTTGTGCTGTGCTGATCATATTCTAACGTCCAAGGGCATAATTATACAACTTTTTGAATCTAACCTCTATTATCATTAGAACAATTTGAGATTTAACTCCTGTAAGTTCAGGCTTTAAACTTACAGTTATCAAAATAACAAAGACTGTCTCTTTGAAATTTGTGGTCTTTAAAAGTTCAAAATTTTGACAGTTTTTGTGGGATTAAACTTTACAGGAAAAGGAGACATGGCAGAGTCATCGTTCAGCATTTAAAAAAGATAGATTATTGCTCAAAATTAATGTGATGAGTTTATACAGACTTAGAAAAGTATTTAAAACTTAAATAAAAAGACAAATTTTGAACCATTTTTGACATAGTTATCTATTATCTAATGCTCACATGACATGTGGAAAAATGTGATACACAGATTTTTTCTGATAGTGTTATGACTACGAAAAGTGTGATGAAAATATCAGACTAAATTACACTCAACTGCCACTTTATCAGGTTACAACTATTCAACCGCAGCACTGCAGTGCATTTGGGCATGCAGACATGGTCAAGATGAACTGCTGGAGTTCAAACCCAGCATTAAAATGTGGGAAACAATGATTTATAATGCTGACGATGGTATGATTGTTGGTGTCAGGCAGGTATGTCTGAGTTTTCAGATACTGAAGATCTCCTGTTGTTCTTGCAATGCTTAACATAAAATGGTCAGAAAAAGAGAAATTCTAAGATTAAAAAATATTCTGCTGGGGAATGCCCTCTTAATGCAAGAGGTCAGCACACAATGAGCAGAGTGGTTCAAATAATAAAGAGGCAATATATGCAGCTACAATTCATATGAGTTAAACAAACTGGATGACAGAAGATTAAAGAAATAATTCATGATGCATCACTGTATGACCAGTCTGGTGTAAAAAAAAAAAAACAAATAAAAAAAAAAGAAACTGGAAGCATGGATCCATCCTGCCTTGTATCAATGGTTAAGTCAGCTGGTGGTGTAAGGGTGTAGGGCAGTGATCACCAACTGGCGGCGACAGGGCCACATCCGGCCCCCAATAGCTTTCTACATGGCCCCTGTATGATTATCAAATTCAGAAACATATCCAGGGCAAAAGTTTTGTTGTGGTTTCAAAGGCATCTTTCTGCTGTTAAATCCCCCAAACTACTGATGAATTTCTCCAAAATAACTTTGACTGAAACTGTTTTATCAGGCATGACTCCATATTAAAATTGTTTTACATAAAGTCACATGTGATCTGAAATTTAAACGCAAAAAACAAGGGCACTGGATCAAAACATAGAGCTGGAAAATATGAAAGTCCACTACAGTAGTAGTTAGAGTATCTCTTTGTAGGTTGCAGCAGTATGTGTGATAGGGACTGATCTCATTTTAAAGGTAAAGGAATGCAAACAGTTCCAAAGAAATCCAACTATGTTATTCATAAATACTTAACTAGATTTATTTTAGAGTCTGGCCTCCATAACGTATGTCAGGAAAGAACTGGCCCTTGGATAAATGTAGTTGATGGCCCCTGGTGTAGGGGGAACCTTTCCTGGTACACTATGAACCCCTTAGTACCGACGGAGCATTGTTTTAACCCACAGCCTGAGTAATGTTACTGACCAGTATACCCACCCTCTAATGGTTGCTTCCAGCAAGACAACACACCACGTCACAAAGCTCAAATCATTGAACACTGGTTTCTTGAACATGACAAAAAGTTCACTGAACTCAAGGGGTGAAAGAAACATTTATCACCTCTCTGCTTTTCATTTAGGAACATTTCCATATCCAAGATTCCAAATGTTCTTTTTGGTTAATCAAATTACAGTGGGGATGGTCACAGTTTCAATACTTCATGCTCCCAGAGGTTGTTTAACTCTACCACCCACAAACACCAGTGCAGGACAAAGTGCTGTTTTGTATAGAGATCTAAAAATATGGAATAGTCTTCCATCAGAGATCAAAAGTTTAACCAGTAAAATTGCTTTCAAAAGACTTTGAAAAAGTATCTAATGTCATCAAGATTAACTTAACAGTCTGTTCATTGCACAACTTAAAGTAACATGAGGAATCTTGTAATTATCTTTTAGAAATATTTAAATTGTAGGTCTGTTCTGTCCAAATGCACTGTCCTAAGTTGAATCTTTTATTTAAAAGTATTTCAGTCAACTGTCAGCTGTATTAGAAGAACGAGGAAGTGTTTGGGAGCAACAGCAACTCAGTCACGAAGTGGTAGGCCACATAAACTGACGGAGCGGGGTCAGTGGATGCTGAGGCGCACAGAGGGAAGAGGTCGGCAACTTTTTGCAGAGTCAATCGCTACAGACCTCCAAACTTCATGTGGCCTTCAGATTAGCTCAAGAACAGTCCAGAGAGCTTCAAGGATTGGTTTCCATGGCCGAGCAGCTGTATCCAAGCCTCACATTACCAAGTGCAATGTAAAGCGTCGGATGCAGTGGTGTAAAGCACGCCGCCTCCGGACTCTAGAGCAGTGGAGACGCGTTCTCTGAAGTGATGAATTGTGCTTCTCCATCTGACAATCTGACGGACGAGTCAGGGTTTGGCGGTTGCCAGGAGAACGATACCTGTCAGACTGCATTGTGTCAAATGTTAAGTTTGATGGAAAGGGATTATGGTGTGGGGGTGTTTCTCAGGAGCTGGGCTTGGCCCCTTAGTTCCAGTCAAAGGAGCTGGCCCCTTCCTCTTCCAACATGACTGTGCACCAGTGCACAAAGCAGGTCCATAAAGACATGGATGACAGAGTATGATGTGGATGAACTTGACTGGCCTGCACAGAGTCCTCACCTTAGCCCAACAGTACACCATTTGGGATGAATTAGAGCAGAGACTGAGAGCCAGGCCTTCTCATCCAACATCAGTGTGTGACCTCACAAATGTGCTTCTGGAAGAATGGTCAAAAATTCCCCAAAACACACTCCCAAACCTTGTGGACAGCCTTCCAAGAAGAATTGAAGCTGTTATAGCTGCAAAGGGCAGACCAATGTCATATTGAACCCTATGGATTAGGAATGCGATGGCACTTAAGTTCATACGCGAGTCGAGGCATGTCAGCAAATACTTTTGGCATTATAGTGTACATACAGCCGGGTCTTTTGGCATCTAAGACTATCAATACGAGTGTTAGGTGGTTGCTGTATTAACTGTATTTTATTTTCCTGTCTCAATTTTCAGAGCATATTGAACATCATTGATTTATTTTGTGGATTGTTATTTAATATGTGGACCCCAGGAAGAGTAGCTGTTGTTTTGGCAGTAGCTAATGGGGATCCAAATAAATAAATAAAATAAAAATAAGTGATCTCAATGCAGCTGAGCACCTTTGAGATGTGGTGGAAGGGAGATTAGCATCACAAATGTGCAGCCACCAAATCTGCAGCAACTGTGTGATGCTGTCATATCAAAAATGGATTTCCAGCACCAGGTTGACTCTAAGCTACTTAGAACTAAAGTAGTTCTGAAGGTAAAAGGGGATCCAACCCGGTGCTAGTGAGGTTCGCTATTAAGCAGCTGGTGAGTGTAAAATTGCTTTAGCTATAGTAAAGCTGGTCACAATGTTTTTGAGTCTATCCAATGGGAATCAAACATTTTCAAACCTCTTGAGTTGTATCAATTGCTCTGACAGTTAGCTTGAGTTGTGTCTTATTAAATACATATCCTGTGAGAGTGTGAAATATGTGGGCTTGGATAGAACTGATCTTAACTAATGAAACACACTGAAATCTTTGCCATGTGTTTATTGCACAAGCTCATAATGATCCTGCAGTTAATTCTGAATCCCAAAACCTTCATCAACATCTACACGTATCTTTATGATCACAACAAACTGTCTCTTTCTTGTGTTTGGATTGGTTTCTTTTCAGTGCGTACTCTGTTAATATCTGGCTTATTTTGCTTAACTTAACATCAAATTGCGTGTTCAGTTGTGTTGACAGCACCATGAGAAAACTGAGCTATCCCAGCAGAAAAAGCTGACACCTCTTATTGTGACTTCCTTAGTCATCTTCAAACAATAGCAGGAAGTTGCTTGCATTTTTCTCTTGTTCCAGCATTTTCTGCTGTTACTTTGGCCAACCCCTATGGCATTTCCAGGAAAGCTTCAGACCTACAGCGCTGTGTGTAAATCTGCTCGTTTGCACCAAAGAAGGATGTTTTTTTGTTGGCGTGTGTGTGTCTTTAAAGCAGCGGCTGCCAGGATGGAGGAAGGAAAGGCTTTTTATCTGGACCATGGTGGTGTGAACGCTGAGTATCCTTACATGTTCATCAGAGACCTGCCAGGAGTTCAGCTGCAGGGTCATCAGGTCAGCAGAAAACACACACACACGCAGAGGGGCGGAAAGCTACGAGAGGGAGAGAGACAAAGCAGGAAACATAAAAATGTTTTCCATTTAGTTTAAAAGAATCTGAATGAAAACAACCCATTGCACCTGTTATCTAACTCTCAAAGTAAACAATTTCTTAAACACTTTCTCATTCAGAAGGCAGAAAAACGTAATGCAAATTAGTGAGGTTAAAATGTCTGCAGTGAAAATCAGCAAAAAATGTAATCACTGATATCCATATCATACTGATAATACTGAACAGTTTTCCAGTCTACAATCTCAACTTTTATCACATCGGACATCATCTATGATGGCCTTAAGGTGCACGACACAATAAAGAAACACAACAACCAATCAAAAAACACCACAGCATATAAAGATAAAACACAATGATAAACAAGAAAAGACAATAGATAACAAAAACAAAGCCACAATTACTTGGGGTGTCCCGATACAACTCCAAAACGATACCGATATTGCAGCCTGGAGTAATCGCTGACACCAAATAGGGCTGAACAATTAATTGTAAATTAGATTAAATCGCTATGTGGCTTGTTGCAATTTTCAAATCGCAGACAGTGCAATATTTTTAACCCAAAATGTGTTGAACATTTTGATATTGTGATGTAGTTTCTTGCAATTTCATGCCTATTTTAACCTTTTTGAAACCAGTTTTTACAACTTTATGCCTATCTTGCTCCCATTCATCTTTCTTTTTTTTGGCCACTGTCAGACCATGTTTGGAATTTTTACATGGTTTTTGAAATTTAATCCCAATTTTGCTGCTACAATCAATTTTCCTTCGTCACTTTTGATTTTTTTTGCCTTTTTTTTGGCAATTTCATACCTATTTTTGCACCTATTAACTTTTTTTCTGCTTTCGTACCATTTTTTACCCAGTTTTTACAATTTCATGCCTATTTTGCTTCTGTTCTTCACTTCTCCACTTTTTCTCAAATCTTTTATCCTTAGATTGATTTGATGTCATATTGGTTATACTATAAAACGATCTACTGCTTATGTTTGTTTAAGAATACATAAGATGAGGAACATTAAAACAATTGCAGAGTAAATCACAATTGCAATATTGGGGAAAAATATCGCAATTAGATTATTTTCTCAAATCGTTCAGCCCTAATACCAAAATCGATCCGATACAATATCAACAGGAATCATACAGACTGAAAGAAAAGGCTTGATCAACTAAGATTACTGAAAAAGAGAACAACAAAAAAGTGGGTATGAGAAAATCTGACCCATTTGTTATTAACCAATGGGTTCAATAAAGTTTAACCTTCGACACAAGAATAAAGTACAGTTAAATAAAATAAGTAAAAAACTAATTAGAAAATCTTGAAAAGTAAGCTCAAGGAATCCAAAATAAAAATAAAAACATATATTTACAATTAAATTGTAAAATAACCACTGTGTTTAACTTCAAGTAAAGTAGATTCTACAACTGAATTAAATAAATAAATAAACAAATTAGAATGGACTGCTTGTATCAGAGTGCTTATATCAGAGATTTTGATTGCAGGCCGATATAATCCGATATTTGGGGTTTATTGCTGATATCAGATATCAATATCGGATTGGGACATCCCTAACAAATACACAAACTAAACAACTAATCAAAAGACAAAGAATTAATTAAAATGCAACAATCAGTCTAATAAGTATGTCTTTGGTCCGTGGGAGGAAGTCCGGGTGCCCAGAGAGAACCCATGCATGCACAAGGACAACATGCAAATCCAGCGGAATCAAACCAGCAACCTTCTTACTGAGAGGCTTGTGCACTACCTGCTGCATCACCATGTCCCAAAAACCAAATAAAGGAGCAATTAAACATAATCATAAAAAACAACAAAAACTTTTTGTTTATTTGTTGTGATTGCATTTTTAATTGTTGTTGTGGTTTCTTATTTGTTGGAGCATTGATTTGGATTTGTTCATGTTGTAGCACATCTTGAATGTTATCTTTATTGTTGTTATATTATTTTACTCAGAGTTAAAAAAATGTAGGCCTTTTTTCCCTATTAATTTTTTGCATATTATGGTTTATGATTTTGCTTTCTAATTTGTCATAGTACTTATTTTGAGCTATTGTCTTCATCATTTTTTTTATTTCTTGTTGTATTTTCTTCAATAGATAGATAGATAGATAGATGGATAGATAGATAGATTTCAAGGGACCCATGAGGAACAGTAATAAGGGGTAGGAACTTAAAAGATTTTTTACTTCTTCCTACTCCTTATAATTCATTTCTTTTTTGTTCATGTATGTGAACAGCAATTCTCTATTTTTTTTTCTTTGCATACATGTTCAAAATAAAACAAAAAAAATAAATTCTATTCTATTTATCAGTTGTTTTAAGTTTGTTTCCTGTTACTGTTTTTTTATTCAATCTGTCAGTTTGTTCTCTAATTTGCTAAGTTTTAGCTGTTGATTTATTTGTTTGTCACTAAGTTTTGCATATTTATATTTTTATATTTGTGTTTTTTGTACTCCAGAGTCATCACTATCATCTCACAAGTTTTCCCACATCTCACAAATAAATACAAAGACAGATGAAAATACAACTCTAGGATGTTTGAGGTGCTATCACACTCTTTCATTTCTCTAAATCAACATGGCTGACTTTCTTTCCAGACATGAAAGCTTCCTTGAGTGTCCAAACACTTATCATGCTTCAGTTTTGAAAGGTGCAGCAGTCTTGACTCTGACAGGTTCACTGCCTCCAATGTGAAAAATGAAGCAGCAAACAATTTGAAATGTAAATGTTCACGCAACCACAAGGGGGCAGTGATAAATAACATAACCATGGAGCTCTTTCAGAAAGGGGCTTGTCTCTGCTGCAGTTTCAAGCATTGGTTTGAATAATACAGCAAAATTCTGATTTACTTTAACAAACAAAAGTACAAGAACACAGCTGAAGAAGCTTTGATTGTGTGACTTAACATTTCTTTACCTGTGTGCTGAACTCACTGTACATACACATATCATTGTATTACTTTATACAAATATATTTTAATCTTCCTTGTGAACAAGAATAATTCTACATAGATCCTGTGTCTGTCTATGAATCTGAAATGACACAATTTGAGAGCAGCAGTGGAAGGCATTTTCAGACCCTGACTGGTGACAGTCTGGTAAAAACTGTTGACAAGGGTTCTAATTCTACACGAGTACAAACAGAATTTATTTAGTTCATGTAAGCCACAATTAAAGATAAGGAGTACAAAATTCAGGGAAGTATTCCATGATAATTATTATTCATGCATTAATGTGATAATCTTGTTACACTATAATGTGTACAAATGTAGCCAATTATTATCTGGAGTGTGGGTGTATTTGTGTATTTCTTGCCAGTTATTTTTTTTTTTTTCAAATCAGCCACAGACTAAAATCATATTTTCACAAAGTGTGCTACAATTACAATTATTATCATAGGTTGTAAGTTTCTTTCTCCACTGAATTACCTTCAAGGAGGTTATGTTATTGCCGACATCTTTTTTTTTTGTTTGTTTCTCTGTTAGCAATATAACTCACAAATTTACGGACGGATTCTAATGAAACTTTCAGGAAATGTCTGGATTGGGACAAGGGACAAATGATTAGTTTTTGGGAGTGATCTGGATCACCGTCTGGATCCAGGAATATTTTGAGGATTCTTTAACACTGCGAGATATGACCATTTTCAGCATTTGTGCATATTTTATGTTTTCATGGTCAAGGACTCTAAATATTTAGATGAAATAAAGGTAGGACAAATACTTAGGGTGAAAATCACCGTGGGTGAGGACTGTGGCGCTGGTGGCGGTCTGTACTCTCGGAGCGCTTTTCTAGTTATTTTAAGTGACATGTCATCGCTCATGTTTCAGTTCTGAACTACAGCCTGTTTGAATATTGTTATTTCAAGCACTTTGTTGGAATTAATTAGCCTATCAGTATTGAGCTCATCCTTTTTTTTTTTTTTTTACAAATTTAGGATCCTGTATGATGTGAACAGAATAAGCCAGTCTGGGGGGAAAAAAACTCCATTGCCAAAATTTCAGTGTAACCACATTTAAATTAGTGTCAATACTTTAACTCAAACAGATAAAATAGAAATGAAACATATATATGGGTCAAATTCTTCATCATTTTAAGAAAGGGTAAAATTGGTATGTTCACACAGATTCCAGTGACTTTAACTGTATATTCACACCAGAAGCGATCTGAGCGTCAGCGGCATCCAGCTGTCATTCATTTTCTGTGATCGCCGGCGTCCAGGGGCGATCGAGGCAGTGGTGGCCAAGGGGGACACAATGGGAGCATCACAAGCGGCGTGGAGCAGCATGGAGCGGTGATGAGCGGTCACGAGTGATGAGCTAAAGTTGGGAGGAGCTAAACTTTATGCAAATGAGCAGCAGGGCGACTGAGGCCTCAGCCAGGTGTGGGCTGATCTGGATTCCCATGCGGAAGACTTTGAGAGGGAGGACAAGAAACGAGGGAGGAAAAACTTATCACTGCAGCCTCCCAAGTGTGATCCACAGTGAAAGAGGGAACCAAAGTCCCATGTGCATCACATATACACGTTTCAACCTCCCAAATAACCTTTAATAAAAAGCGAGGTAAAGTCACAACAATCAAATAGGCTGCTGTTCAAAGGTCACAAGCCTGTTATTATGTCTGTTTGTCTTATATAAGTGCAATCTTTATACATAAACATATAAGTGTGAAAGCAAGAGTGACAGGAGATGGTCATGCAGAACTCATCTGCACAGCAGTTTGTGAGCCCGCCCCTCCGGCCGATCACATGGCGGCGCCCCCTGCCCGTGTGCTGCTGTGTGTTTTCAACTGCCAAACAGCGCGGTGAGAGCGGCCGAGTGTCAACAAGCAATTTTGTCGCTTTTGGTGTGAACATACTGTAAGAAATGAATGCATTAAGATTTTCTGGAAAATGCTACGTCACTTTTGCACAAAGCAACTTTAGACAGCCTAAATAAGAAAAAAAAATCTTAAGTAAAGTATTTCTTTTAGATAACAGGTAAGGATGAAGGGTAGAAAGTGTGCCCGACAGACAGATGGCTGCTGGTTCTAATCCTCTGATGCACAAGGCCTTTCTGTAGAGGTTTGCATGGCCTCTCGGTTTCCCCCCACAGACATGTATGAGACACTGTATGAGACTGCAGTACTGTAGGTTAACAAAAACATAGTTTCTACAGTCCGAAAAATCTGCATGTTGAAAACTCATGGGCTAAAATAAGCCCAGAAATATCATTATATTGGATATTTGCAAAAATCTGATACTGTACATCTCTAACACAGGGTACTGATAATTTACTCATGCTGCTGTAATTAAGCAACTTTTTGGAATACTTGCGCACTTTTTGAGACATTTTTAAACTACTTCTTCTACTCTTTTGGATTTCTGTGGAGACTTTTGCACTTTGTTACATCACTGAGAAAATCATATCACGGTATTTTGCTGTAAAATACTGTATTAATATCTAAAAACAACAATATTAAGAGTTTAAGGGTGAATGATTTATTGAAACCCAAGACATTTGTTTTGTGCAGCAGTTCAGCCTCTCACTTAATTTTTTCAGTCAGGTTTCATTCATTTGACTCTCAATATGTCTGCTACATTTAATGTCATCATGTATGTCACTGAGACAAAAACATTTAGTTTATGTGGCATAAATCCTGTTTTATCTAAACAACACTGATTAAAATGTATTCCTCTGCATATAGAACTGTAAGATCTTATTATCAATTTATATTTCTTTTGAGGATTGAGTGTTCAGTCAAAATAGAGCCATGTTTTAGACTGCTTCCAGTATTGCAATATTGTGATGAAGCGTATCGTGACCTGTGTTGCAAAATGTTTTGTAGCAACAGATTTTTGCCAATTCAATCCCCTAAACAATGCTATTTACATGTTCTATGTAGCATCATCACAATACAAAAATGTGAAATTAATACAACAGAGTGGTGCAGGAATGAGTCCACATATGCAGAAGCGAGTTAGCATTTAGCATTTCTGCACAATATTATCAATATGATATCAGCATCAGCAGATAATTACCTCAAGATATGATAATTTCCCTAGGATATTTTGGTCTTATACATTCCATCAAGAATTTCCATATTTATCTTAAATTGAGGGTACAGGCTCCCAAAACAGGGCAAGTTTAATGTAAGTTAATCTTTGACTTAGCTTTTAAAATAGCATGTGAAGCTTGATTTTACTGTAACTGTCAAAACATATCACATATGATATAGGAACTAGTGGCCAAAATCTGTTCTAAAATATTGGCATATTGGCAAAAATACAATATTGTGCATCCCTAATTTTAGTGTAAAAAAAAAAGAACAATTAGCTTGTGATTACATACATTGTGGGGGAAGTTGTTAAGCAAGAATTAATCATATTTTGCATATTTTACCTGGTCAGATAAAGTGTGGTTGTATAAAACTGACTAACAGAGTGAACAAAATACATTTATGACTGTTAACTGTTGTCAACTTGTTTCAATGATGTCTGTGTCAATTAGTAATTTGCAGCTATATTTTAATTCCTGGGTCAAATGTTATCATATATTATCCACCAAAACAAATTCCTGTTTGATTTATGCAGCTGTATGACCCAGAAAATTGTCCTCAAAATACTTTGTGTTACTTTTACATAAGTAGATTCATTCCTTTAATCAAATTTGATCAATGTTACTAAATTTATTGAAGTGTAAATCCAACTATTAATTAGATGAAACCACAGACTAATTGTTTGCAGTATCAAATACAGCTTGCTTTGTCACTTTGCAGTGAAAGGTGTGAAAACCCATCCATGTTGTTCTCATATTTTCAGCTCTGGAGCTGTTATTCCTCCTCATCCTTTGTACTGTGGGAAGGCAGAGAGGTGTTGGCGTTGGATGATGGCACATTTATGGAGCAGGAGAGCTCTCTCAGCTCAGTGTGGGTAGGAGGGCACTGTGATGCTGAAGGCTATAATATCCGAGAATTCATATCAACATTATCATCATCATCTGAGCGGGAGGAAAACTGCTCCACAAACCTCTTCCTCTCAGGCTCCTCCTTTTAACTCTCAAAGTTGAAGATTGCCAGCTTCACAGCTCCTCTCGTCTCCTTTTACCGGCAGCTGGTGAAAAAAAGAAAAAGGAAAAATGTGTTTTAGCTTCGGTTTTAGACGTAACTGGAGCAGCCGAGAGCTTTTGTCAAACATTAGCTTAAAAGAAATGGTGTAACGGTCGTGAGTGCCACTTCTAAAACAACCGCAGCAACAGCGCCGGACAAACACATGGACTCGCTGGAACACCCCATGTTACTAGTAAGTTATTTTAACGAATATATCAACTATATATCTCATTAACAGTCTGCTAAAGTTGTCGGAAGTTGTTACAGGAAGGTAACATGCCAACTTACCCTCACCTGCGCACAACCTGCCGCCGGTTGGAGGCTGCTAGCTTGAATCAAACAGGACTGTGTAAGGCTCGTGCACAGCCGTTTTTTAAATTTTAACGGTCCAGCCCTGTCGGCACTTTGATCTTTGAATGATTGACAGGTAAGATGCTCAGCGTTAATTTATCAAAATACGTCTTTAAAATACATTTCTTTATAAAATAACAGAAGTATTAACATATTACGTGTTTTTAATCGTCTTACATTTTCTCTAGTAAAATTTATATTTTAGTACTTCGTCAGTCGGTTGCCTCAAGTAGTGCAGTTACTGTTATAATTAAATATGAACAATTAGCCACAAGATCCTAAGCTAAGCTATGCATTTAAAAATGTTTTTTTGCAGTTAAAAAGTAAAGCAGATAAATTAAATAATGTATTTAAAAAAACGAAGTTTTATTAAGGAAAAAGCATGAAATGTAGGGATGCTTGTTATGATATTTCCAAACTTTTTTTTTTTGCTAGAATCGAGACAAATATATTAAAATTACTTATATCATATTTTTACACCAACACTTTATGCTTACTGACTTTCTTAGAGAAATTGCAATAATAATAATGATAATAATTAGAATAAATAACATACCTACCCTGTAAAATTTTAGAAACTAGGAGTGTGATTTGGCAAGAATCTGGCAATATGATTTGTATACAATGATAATGAACAACAATGTCCTATATAACTGTGCCATGTAAACTGTTCATTCTTTATTACTGTTTTACTTTATGGGTACTGTACAATTAGGTCACACTGGTCTGTCTCAAAAAACCTCACCTCTCACACTTCAACTGTTTATCTGTTTCATTAAGTTTAACCCATATATATATTTAAATTTCGTCTTCCTCTATATGTGTATACAGCTCAATTTAAATTTGATTTGGTTTTACTTGACTTAACTTCAATATCATATGTGCCTCCGCAAATACAACGTTAATTTCGTTGATTATTGCCCTTTTTGTAATACCACTGTTAGTTAGTTGCATACTATATCTTTGGAAAGCCTAATTTTTCACCTTAATGATGAGATACAACATCTAAGGGCCGTGCATTCATGAACTAATCAACACAGTTGAATGCGTGGGTAACACCCCAAAAATATGTGCGAAAATATAATATTAGCGGGGCAACATACATATATTTATAACACAATATGTTTATATCATGTAATAAAATATAGATACAGTATACAGTGCATAATATCAAAATCCGTGTTTTATCAGTATTTTTGTACACCCCTCAAAAACTGATTTACCAACCTACTGATAGAGAAATGGCTCTATTTTTTGGAGCTCATTCTTTTAAATTAATTTAATATGCCTAAACTTCAGACTTGAAGCTGGTGTATAAGGCTATCATATTAGCTATCAATACTGGCAGCATTTTCATATCTGCTGATACCTTTTGGCAATTATCTACTGATTCTAATGTCATACCAATGACATCATCCATCTCTAATCAAAGAAGCATTAATCCTTTCTTTGGGGAAAAAATGGCAAAAACACCACGATGCAGGAAGTGTCAGAAATTAACCTTTTGACACACTGGCCAAGGTGGATGGCATATTGTTTACTGGCCATAACTGAATGGTGTTTTTGTTTCATATTGGCTTCAGTGGATTGAATCATGTTAATGTAGGCTCTAGCTTCACAGAGTGGCTGATTTGATAAGATTAAGAAATAATAGAACAGCCATAAAGTATATGCTGAGCATGTACAGTATATATTAATAAATGTTTGAATAAACACTTACTTAGACACCGACTTGCAAACACAGCTTGACAGGTGTTAATTTTGGACCCTTGATGGAGGTAGACCCTTAATGAACAGACATTTTCAAATTTTGTTCCGGTACTTTTGGTCAAAATTAAAGCATGATTTTTGATTGTATAGTTAGATATTGACATTTTTACTATTATCCCGTTGCCTTAACTGCAGAAGAGTATAAAAATCATGTGTCAGCATGTGTAAGAAAAATATTGAGGATTGAAAGATTTTGTTTTCATGATGCATTTCAGCAAAAAAAAAAAAAATCAAAATGTCATGGAAAAATGGAAAAATCAAAGTTGAAATGTTGAAAATAAAATTAAAATACAATGGAGAAAAAAGCTGCGATACCAACAAAAAAAAGGCAGAATGCTTGGAATAATGTCCACATCCACTTTTTAATTTCAACTGTAATCTCAGAATTTTTAACAACATTAAAGGTCTTTTCTTACCATGTATGTTGAAAAAAAGGCGCTTCAGTATACATAATAATAGCACAATAAAAACCCATTTTATCCAACAGTTTCAAGAAGACAAAGTTTTGGTCAACAAGCATAAGACCATTAGTGGTTCAAATAATACACACATATTTTTGTGCAGTAGGACTGGCATTTATTTTTTGCTTTTACATCAACGTCAAACATGAGCGAAAACAATATGAATGGTATTTCATCACCCCATATCTTGTTTTAAAATATATTCATATTTTTTAATTATTGTTATTCTTTTTTCTTTTTTTTTCTTTTTAATGTATTTTTTGGCATTTTGTGCCTTTATTGATAGGAGAGAGACAGTGGATAGGCTTGTGAAAGGGGGGAGAGAGTAGGGGAAGACACTCTGCAAACTGGTCACAGGCGGGATTCGAACCTGGACCGGCAGAAACAAGTACATGGGGTGCCTGGTTGCTAACCACTCCGCCAAACCAGCACCCCTTAATTATTGTTGTTCTGTCCAGTCCTGTCCTGTGATAACTGTTACAGTAAAACTCAGGAGATGAAGAAAAATGTGACAAAAAAAAAAAAATTACAAGTAGGGGTGTGCGATATGATCTTAGATCATGGAGAACTAGATTATATTTGTGAAAGCAGAGAGACTAAAGGGTTTCCTGGAGTATAAGTGGTGCTGAGAGTGGCCACATTTATTCAGTAACATGTTAAGAATGCAGGGAAATCAATAGTTGACTTGATTGAACTTGATTGTATTCTTGTTGTTTTTTGGGCAGGGGGTTGGAAGTTGTGGGGTTGGGTCTAAAAACTCTATGATTTGACCAACATGTTGTTACCAAAGACAAGTTAAAGTTGTGAATAAATAGTTTAAAGATGCTATGAGGAGTTTCTAAGTAATGACAGAAAAGTCTCACTTTTAGATATATGCCTGATCGAAATACACACTTTAAGCTGAGTTTTATAGCATCTAAATAGGTTATCTATAAATGCTATTCCTTAGCTTCGCGGTCGGGTCGGACAGGGCTGAACTGGCCTGGATACTCAACTTCGGGAACAAGACAATTAAAACTAGAGAAAACTTATATTATTCGGATACGTCTCAGAGCACTGGGCTGTAAGTAGCGATATATAGCCGGCTAGAAAACTACGACACTAAGTCTTCCAAAAATTGCTTGTTGTCACACATCAAAAACTACCGCTACGTAACTAGAAAGAGATACATTACCTCATCGCTTTGCATCCTGTAAATTGGTGAAAAAAGAAGTTGTAAAGCAATGCAGAGTTCTGAGGAAGGTCCGAGCTGCATTCATTAGCATCACAACAAACACACGCTTTGGCTTGGGTCACGTTTACGACAGTCGAAGCGCGTGCTCATGGGTAGCAGAGTCTTTATGTCACCGGAAAAAGATTCTCCTCATAGCACCTTTAAGGTTAAGTTCAGTATTTATTCATTTAAAAATATTTGTGGATGTAAGTTTGGTTCACATTGGCAATTTTAAAAAGTAAGTGTTAAACATTAGAAAAAAATAACTTGGATAAAATCAAGATTGTGATACTGCCATTAAAAAATAATGGTGGAACTATTTTATTTCCATATCTCCCTCTCCACCAATTAAGTAAAGTGGACCAGAAATGTAAATCTACATCTACAGGTTTTACAGTGTTTCTAGGAGTCTACACATGAATCATTAGCCTACATAAATGAATTTTACATCAAGATTTCAAGTAAAGCCTCTTTATCATATATTAATATTGTACTTCTGATTGTCCCGTCCAGGTTATTTTAACTTCATCCTCTTCCTCCAGACTCCTTCCGGGCAGCCCAAACTATTCGCCATGACCGCTTCTAAGAAAAAGACAAAATAACTCTCCCTCTCTCTGCCTTTTTATAAGCCTGATTAACATGCCTACAGGGAACTGTTTGGAATAAAGGCCGATTTTAAATGAATTTCCGTTTTTTGGGTTGCCACTAGTAACTCATGCTGTACGAGTGTTTGAGCTGATTGCATTTACTTTTCCTGCCTCCCATCATATCAGCTTATTCAAGACCACCCATGTAATTACAGTGTATTATGTCACCTGTCATAATAGCTCAGTACAGATAAAATACTGAGAGCTGCACTTTATTAATATAACAAATAGTGAGGCTCTTGGCAGAGTTAACATTAATTATTGTTATTTTTACATTTTTGTTAATACCATGTGCTCATAGAGGACAGAGACATAGGAACAGCTCCTGTTTGCTGTAGCTTTTCCCTCTTTGGCGTGTAAGGCTGAAAAAGCTATAGGTTTTTGTTAAAAGTCCTTTTCTGTGATATTTCTCAACAGCAGCTTAAAGGGATAGTTTGGGGTTTTTGAAGTTGGGTTGCTAAGGGCCCATGGCTCTAGTAAATATAATTGCGACTAAAGCAGCCACACAGATCTGCCCTTGCCTCTGCAAAATAGGCGGGCGTGGACACAAAGTAATACATAGTAGTATATGGTGCCACTGAAAGCCTCTAATTAACCCACTTTTAGGGTAAAACTTGACATAAAATAGTGTTTGATCATAGATGCTACATAAGAAACCTTTTCAGTCTTTCACTTCTCCTTGACAAAGTCCATAGACCTCTTTTGTGATGCGACATAGGGGTTTTATATCCTTCCATCAGTGCTTTCCTCTCATCAGCTGTTCAGGCTGTCCGCCTCTCTAAGGAAAGACTAACACTAACTTCACTAAAACTGAACTGAAATTAGCGATTTGACTTGAGTGACCGTAACATGGTGTTAGCAACGCATACGAGTGGATATCTCATGGAGTAAGTTTTGAAATGGAGTCACAAGTAGGGATGCACGATATTACTGCTAACTATGACAGGAAAGCTGCCTGTTTTAGGGGAAGCTCTGTGATACAAAGCCCATATGTTTACATCAGCAGTATTTTGCATTAGCAGTTGAACCAACTTTTTTTTGGCATAGTTTTTACGCCAACAGGGGGCTAAATATGAGACTTTCATTGACTGTTGTATTGCCTAGCGTCATACACTGTGCACAGGGACAGAGCTGACCAGTTGCTTCATTAGCTGCTGTATTTACTAGTGCCATGGGCCTTGAGCAACTCTGCTAAAGAAAAACAAACCATCCCTTCAATGTAATACAGACAGAGGGCAAACATAAAGGTAAGTTTGTACAAAACTAAAGAAAATACAAAGATAATTATAATAGCTGAAAAAAGAAATCAGTAGATGAATGAGTGCATCAACAGACAACACCAGGCATGTTTTGCTATTTGGTTTCTTATAGCTGATTGGTTCTTGCCATAATATTAATTCTCACAGTTGTCTAATAGGGCTGTCAGCTGTGCATCAGCCTGACTTCTGAACAACACAACTGATGGTCCCAACCCCATTAAAAAGGAACGAAATTACATTAATTATCCCTGGCAAGGCACACCTGAGAAGTGAAAACCGTTTCAGGTGACTACCTCTTGAAGCTCATAAAGAGAATGCCAAGAGTCTGCAAAGCCGTAATCAGAGCGAAGGGTGGCTACTTCGAAGAAACTAGAATTTAACCCTATAAAGCCAATTGTATCATATTTGATACATACTTTTATAATATCTCTATCTACTCAATATGATCAGACAATTACAAAAACAACATCTGAATACAATCAGATAAGTTATAAAAATGTCCTCAAATGGATTATCATTTGCCGAAAACACCTAATGTATCAAATAAGAGATAGAAAAAATCTATAGGTTGAATTTTATGGAAATTTTGATATTTTTAGGATTTAGCAGAATGTGAAAGAAACGTTTCTGCTCCAAAAAATTAGAATTTTCTGGCTATAATCTATGGTCTTGGGCCTTAAAGGTATAAGACATGTTTTCATTTATTTCACACTTTTTTGTTAAGTGCATAATTCCATATGTGTTCATTCATAGTTTTGATACCTTTAGTGAGAATCTACAATAGTGTTGAAAACAAAGAAAACCCATTGAATGAGAAGGCGTGTCCAAACATTTGGCCTGTACTCTATTTATATAGATGTAATGTCTGTCAAAATTGATGCGGATTAATCCATCATCATTCTTAATCTGATTGAAAAATTCAATTAACCGATCTGTAGGGCAGAATTAATCAAAATCTCCGAGACATCTCTGGCGACCCCTGTTTCAAGTGAGAGACTGTTCTCAATTGCAGACATTGTTAGTAAGAAGCTCTCAGACAATGTCAACGAGTTTGTCTCAGTAACTGGCTAAAAAAAAGAGTAACAGAGCCACAATGTGGATAAATGTTTGTTTTAATAAGGAGAAAAGTTTTTTGTTTGCATTAACTTCTATAGTTGTTTAATAAACACGTCAGTTGCATCTATATTCCGTTCTTACTTGAGTCTGTTTGCTTGTGCAAAATGAAACATGATTAATGTAGAAGAAGAAAATATTTATTTGTGATTAATCAAAATTAATTTGCAACAACCCTGTGATTAATCGGATTAAAAATTGTAATCATTCGTCATCACTTACATATACACACACACACATTTTCACTAAAAGAAGCAGTCTGTGAGTATTTGCTGTGTTTTTCTATCTTCTGATTATTTTATTAACTTCAGCACATAATTAGGTTTTAGATTGTTTTCCAGAAAAATTAGATGTCATCAGGGTCAACAACTGTACAAAATAAGACAGATAGCTTCAGATCAATATGAGAAGAGGAAAACACAATACTGACAAAACCACAATGTTCCAGTATGAAGTTTGTTGCCTGTTTAACGGTTTGATGTTTTTATTACCTTCAGCACATAATTAGGTTTTAGATTGTTTTCTCCAGAAAAATTAGATGTCATCAGATGGCAGCACCTCCTCTGACACCACCACCAACAGCCTCGTTCGACAGGTAAGAGTGACACTTGACTTCTATTAAACAAGTATTAACATGGGTAAACCCTACTATGAAGGCTACAGCATTTAGATAAATCAAAGTATAACTCTCAGTTACCCTGTAACAAGGTTGTCTTGGCTGAACAACATTTCAGAGGGATTTCGCTCGACACAAGTTGCCAAAGTTGCCAAAATTTTCAGTAGTTTGATCATTTTTGACACTATTTATTCTAAACTGATCAGTTCGCATTCACATCTGAATCTGTGTTTTTGACTCAAAGCTGTGACAAGTGTGCAGGAGTTTACTTGAATCTTTGAACATTGAAAAAAAGAAAACAGCAGACACTGAGCACGCAGCACATCTATTTTTGTTGCCAAAGAAACAGTTACTGGTATTGTTTAGTTTCACTTGTATTGTTATAAAGTTTGAGTTTCTAGGACGAAGACAGCAGCTCTTTGTCTGTGTTGTTAGCCTCCATCTGTGACTTAATTTATGTAATATCAGAGCCTTTGTGCAACAGCCTGCAGACAGTATAGAGATATCACAGCTCCTGGCCTTGGGACATTGCTCTATTTTGTACAGAATGTATCAGATGTATTTGTAGCTCAAAGCAGGATTATGACATTTATTGAACGCTCTGTCTATAGCTGCTTCATTCAGGAATGTGTTACCTTTGTGTGTATAAATTCCTGACAATAAATGCAAATTGGCATAAGAGTCCAGCCTCCGTCATCATCATCCATCAGTGGTGGATGTGCGCTGCGGTGAAAGCTCTCTGTAAACACCTCTGGGCAGAGTATTTTAAGTGGCGGCCTCTCCTCTGTGCTGAATTCTTAGTTTGAGCAGCAAAACAGTGCCCTGTTATAAAGCAGACCCTGCTAGGTACAAACTCAGCGCGTCTGGTCTTTGTTGAGCAGACCTGAAAGAGGCAGGATGAGCCGGGTTGAGGATGCGCGCCCTTGCCTAAATGTTTCTGCCTTTTTTGGAGGAGGCACACATCATCTCAGCTTTGGCAGAGCGGCGGCAGGACGACGGGAAGCTGGATAACATCTGAGCGAGACGGCACCTCCTTTGTCTTAAGGCCAGCTTCAGAGCCATCTGAATGAGCTGCTATCAGCGTTGGGAGCTGCACAGTGAGACATCGCCAGATTTTACTGCCACCCCTGGGAGCTCGTGCCCATTCCCACAGTCTTGTCCCCTCGTGAGGAGTTCCCCTTCAGACTGAGCTGTCACGATAAACTCAATCGGCCTGAGAGCTAGCGTCTGTCTGCAGTGTAACACCACGTCCCACTGAAACAAGAGGCTGTTAAATAAAAGACCGAGGAAGGATGAGGGGAGTGTGGAGGAGTAATGTGTCTCAGGGTCAGCGAGGTCTTCGCATGCCGAACAGAAATATCCTCTTTTAGATATTTGCCGCGAGAGGGCCACATAAATAGCAGACCTTCCAGTAACTTCCCCCTTTGTTTGGATAATAACGTAAATACTGCTTTTCATTTGTTTTATCATAACAGAAGTTTCTGTTTGACCTTATTTTCTTCTCCTTGTACTCAATCATACAGCCTGTGATTATTTTCACTTTTCAAAGAAGAATGAGGACGCAGTATTTAAACTGCTAAACCAACACCATCCAGACAGAGTATAAAATGAACTCTCTGTGGTTATCTAACGGTCTATTCATCAATCTGTCATATGGCTTTAATCTTGTTCACCTCTGTTTGATCGTTTCTCTCACAGTCAGCAATCAAGCGCTGCTGTTTACTGATTTGCATGACTGAAATATAAGATTACTGACATGATCTTTGCTATATTTTGCTTTGCTCTACCTCCTGTCTGACCTGTTAGGCCTCACAGCCCTGCCTGTAGGTGTCTTACGCACTGCAAAGACTCGACGCAGTCTCAGAGATCGATCAGCCTCGGCCTCGGGCATCATAAAAATGAATAACCAGGAACAGTATATATACAGCTCCACAGAAGACAGAATTACTCATGCTGCTCCAGATAGAGGCCAGAGGGCAGACAGTGAGTCAGTAGAGAGAGAAAGGATGAGAGACGCTCCCTGTGGTCGTGGTCTGAAGCCCGGGGGAACGTGGAGGAGGCTGGGAAGGGTGGAGGTCCAGGCCAGACCAGAGCGCTCAAACTGTGGGAGTAGGGAGGTCAGTGCTGAACCCGAGCTCCATTGAGAAGCAAGAAGGGCAAGACTGTCAAAGATTTGTCAGCGAACATCAACATCAGGTGGACGGTTTATTTTTATTCATGTGGAGGCGGTCCACATCAGCATTGAAAACAGTTTGTGATTTATTGTGCACAGTTCACTGTCATTGTTTTGACCTGTCACCATTGCTGCAGTGGTTGGTATGGTGCACTTTTTGCCATCTTTACATTTATGTCAACACTTCTTACAAGGCAGAGGAATAAATGTACAGCAGAAAGACAGCTAATACATTTGTTTACATATTCTTTTTCATATAAGTATCTATATGTATCTTGAGTAAGCATATTGTCTGCATATTAATAAGGGCAGTATGTCCATGTCCATCTGCACTGTAGAAAAGTAAGTCAAAAAGACCTCTGTGGCAGCCAATGAAATGTTCGCAAAGATAGAGACAGAACAGAAGAGAGCTGGATGGGAAACCATGGAATTAGTGCTGTGTATTTTTTGTTGAAGAAGAACACATTTGATGGAGACAGGAAACAGAGAGAAAATCCTGAATGATCGTGGTCGGCGTTGACTTAACCGTTTGACCAAATCAAATCGAGGTAAAACAACAGTAGAACTCAGGGGTGTGTTTAATAGTGAAAGCACGAGCATTTTCACACGCAATAGGCAAAGGGAACTCAAGAGATTGGGGGTGGGCGCATCAGGCTTCGAAGAGAGGCAGGTGAAGTGATGCACCCACCATGCCTAGTGCCTACTGTACAAGCCTGTGGGCGCAGTGCTATGATCTGGGGCTGCTTCAGTTGGTCAGGTTGAGGTTCAGCAACATTATGGCCCAAAGAATGAGGTCAGCTGACTACCTGAATTTACTGAATGGGTTTTTTCTTCCATATTCCAAGATGACAATGCCAGGATTCATCAGATTCATTGTGAAAGAGTGGTTCAGGGAGCATTGAGACATCATTTTCCCACATCGACTGTCCACAGACTCCAGACCTTAAGCCCACTGAGAATCTTTGGGATGAGCTGGAGAAGGCTTTGCGCAGTGGTCAGACACTCCCATCATCAATACAAGATCTTGGTGAAAAACTAAGGCAACACTTTGTATAAAGTGAAATAAACCTTTTGACGTTGCAGAAGCGTATCGAAACAATGCCACTGAGAATGTGTGCTGTAATCAAAGCTGAATGTGGTCCAACAAATATTAGAGTGTGTGACTTTTTAATTTTGATTCAAGGCAGTGTATATGAAAATGTTTTTCTTTACTGTCCTTACATTTGTCATAGCATTTACCCCCACTCCACTCTCCCAGTATACAACTCTGAATGGGGCTTAAATTTTTCGGTGGCACAGTTGGATAGTGCGCTTGGTCAGTGATCAGGAGGTTGCAGGTTCAAGCCCAGCTCCGGCGACATATGGTGATGTGTCCTTGGGCAAGTCACTTAACCCCAAGTTGCTCCCACTGCTGCGTCAGTGGTGTGTAAATGGGCATGAAAGGGCGTGAATGTGTTAGAGATACTGATGGATAACTAACATAGAAACTCTGAACCATCAGTGAGTGAATGCGAGCACGAATGGGTGTGAATGGGTAGATGTGACCTGCGGTGCAAAGCAGCTTTGAGTAGTCCAAGACTAGAAAAGCGCTATATAAGCTCAAGTCCATTTACCATTCCATTTACCATTACCATTTGTCAACAAAGGTGTCAAAGTTTTTCTTCTTGCGTGATGTGAGGTTAAACTATAATACAGTATATTAAGTTGCAATGATTTAGTGAGGGTCAGGAATTAAAGTGCAGTAAAAGGTTAAATGTCCATGAAGCTGGAGTAGTCATTGACTGTAGTCTCCTCTGATTTTGTACAGTTTGATGGCAGTGGGCACAAATGAGCATTCGAAATATAATCTGAATTTTTTATTGTCTTTTTATAGTTGCAGCGTCTATTATTGTGACATTAGTCCCAGGTTAATCCTTTAAAGTAAACAAAAAAAAAACGTGGATCAGTGTCCACAGTCATATCATTCCCATATTTAAATAACTTTTTCCTTTTGCCATGACCAACATAGAGTTATTCTGCTAATAAACACTTAAACAAATGTCGCCAGCAAAAACATAACCTCCTTGAGAGAGGTAGTAACCAGCAGGTAATCACCTCTGACAGTGGAAAACACTGGGAAACAGTGGATCTTGACTGCTGTACCATGTCCACATTGTTAAAAAATATCTGTACATGAATATAGGTGACTCTCAATCTACAAATTATTCTTTCGGGAGACTGCTTTTTGCCAAACGAATCCTGGGAAACAATCCAGCACCCAGTGACCCTGAATATTAATAAACTTTCTATATATAGCACATTTCTAAAAACAGAATTAACAGAGTGCCTTACAGAGAGTGAGAAACAAAGCTTAGATCATAGAACAGCACTGAACACAGGGACACAATGGCTCAAAAAAAACAGTCCCTTAAAGCCAAGTTTCTTCTGTCGAGCTGTTCCGAAAAGTGGGACACACTGATTTAGTATTTGATCACCTTTTGTTTTTCAAACCGAGTGAACTTCTAATGTGAATGCAGGTTTGTCCTCTGACTCTCATAGAGAGATAATAATTAACAGATGGGCTAATGCAGTGGTTCCCAAACTTCTCACAGCCTGTACCCCCTCAGACACTTGACCTCCAGCCATGTACCCCTACTCTCGCACACTTATAAGCTAGAAAAAGAAATGTGTCTGTAAGCCCACCTCTCACATTTAACATGCTTAAAGGTGCTATGAGGAGAATCCCTTTCTGGTGACATAAAGACTCTGCTACCCATGAGCACGCCCGGCGACTGTCGTAATGCTGCGTTCCAGTAACTTCGGAACTGGGAGTGACATCATCTCTGACTTATCGGCGTTCCAGTTGCAGTTGGTAAAAAACATGCCGATCTACCAGGCTATTGTTAGCTGTTGTTAGCACGCCCTGTGTTGTTGTTCACAAATATCACATGAAGAATGTGATTATCACTATGGCAGCATTTTTGAAATATTAGTCTAACAATACTATGTATACAGCTGATCTAGAGTGACACAACCCAGTCAGAAGTGCAAATAAATTGATTATTACAGGAGCTAAACAACTGTTTACACTGGGGGCATCCATCTTTGATTGTCAACTCGGGGGTGGCGAGGTTTCACCGAAGTCTACCAGCAGGAAATTTCACATCGACCGGAATGTATAATGTTCCAGTTGCAGTTTCCTAAACAGGTGAAATTCCTACTACTAACCTGAACGCACCAAAAATGACCCACAGCCACAGTAAAAGCTTTTGTTGATGCTAATGAATAACTCTGTATTAACCTTCTCACTCTGTTGTATTGCTTTACTTCTTCTTTCTTTTGTCAACAACTAAGGATGCAAAAGCGTAATGTAATGTGCATTCTTCTTACTAATGAGTGGTAGTTTTTGGTGTGTGACAACAAATTTTTTTTGGAAACAGCATCGTAGTTTCGTAGAACTTACAGGATGCAAAGCAACAAGGTAATGTATCTCTTTCTAGTTACATAGCGGTAGTTGTGTGACAACAAGCAATTTTTGGAAAACAGTATCGTAGTATTGTAGCCAGATGTCCAACCCGACTTTTATATCTAAAAGTGAGATTTTTTTGTAATTACTTAGAAAGTCCTCATAGCATCTTAAAGATACAAATAAAACCCCTAAAGTGAGTCATTTCTGATAAATTGCTTTATTTGCCAGCAATTTCAGTGGGCAACACTGGTTCATTTTTGAAAATTAAAATGTACATTTCTGGAACATATTCATTAATGAACTCGAAACTGTGCAAGTACAAACTCACCACAGTTTTATTGAGAAGGATGTTTGACTGAACTTATGTTAATATCAGAATCTTAGAAAATTTGGGACAGATTTCCTTCTCCAAGATGCCTGACCAATCCAGTCTCCAGCCTCTCTGCCAACACTTCAGGTCTTTATAAAATCTCACAATGCAACCATTTGCCAGTTTGAACTGTAACTACTGAAACAACTGGTGGAAACCTGATAAGATATTCACGTACCCCCTATGTCACTTTGCGTACCACCGGGATACGAGCACCCCAGTTTGGGAATCACTGGACTAATGAAATTATCTTGAACCAGTATACATTTCAAAAAAGTCTCCAAAAATAAGACTAAAGGGTTAGAAAATGAGAGTGTTTTAAAGTCCTTCATTAAAAGGCTGGAAAGGCTCAAGGTAGAAAAATGTTTTGTTTCATCTGAAACAACAACTGCATGTTTGGCTGTTATTTGCATACTGTAACTCACCCAGAGTTATATCATAATTGACCTCCCACTTCTTCCCACTCTCGTTATGTTTATGTAAATGGTTGCACCAGCCTCTGTATCGCCCACCTCCCTCTGTCTCTTTCACCTCCCTCTTCATATAACAGCATGTCGTGATGTCAGCAGCCTCTCCTCAGCACATTGTTGCATTTTCAGCCCTATCTGTCTGTACATTTGGGCTGGAGAAATGGAGCTGATGAAAGGCTGTCTGGGAGGGCGAGGCGAGGGCAGGAAACCCCTTCTCTCTCTCCCACTGATTACTGGAGTTGGTTGCTTTTCATCATCCCCTGGATTACTTTTCTTTTTTTACGGGTTAGGCAAAGAGCTCATTATTGACTCTCATTCTTATCAGATCTGGCACACATGGCTTTTTATGTAACCCAATCCATACTTAAGTCAAATGGAGAAGCTGCCACTGGAAATCTCTGAAAGGTGGAGAGTGGCGTCTGCCTTAAAGGCCTTTGTATAAGTTAAGGTAAAACATATCATAGTTTTCCAGCAGAAAAGAGCCATACGTGCTTCCTAGTATCAAACTAAAGCAACTTTAATCAGTCAGATTTTAAAACGTTGAAGTGCTGCTTTTTCAGCTGCCATCAAAGCACTACAGCGCCATCTCATGGCGATCTGAAAGAAAGCAGGCACATCACTTAGTTTTGATAAAGACCAAATGCTTTGCTCCTAATCTGTTTAAGTATGAGAATAGAGGTTACAGATGTTTTCATACAGGATTCAGAGCAACAGCAGAGGTCTTTCTCAGTTATTAGATATTTTATTTGAAGAAACATCTCATAAATAGCATTAACATGAGAGAAGAAACACATATTCACACTGAAAAACTCAGATCTAAGTGAGAGTACTTGTCCAATTTTAAGACAAAAAGTTTCTCACAAGAGCACATTTTCCTTACATGTCTGAATTAAGATCTTATTTGAAGATATACAAACTCAAATTAAGGCCTGAGTCGGTTAAATAATTAGTAAAATGATCTACCAAATGACAAGACAAACTTAACTTGAGCAGATATTAAAGTTAATATAAGACCCTCGCTGAGTAAAGCTTTCCTTGTTTCATTAGCAGATATTTTCTCTTTATTACAAGTGATTCAGTGCCTTATTTTTTTTGTCTTTTTATGAATGTGGAGGAGCTTCGAAGTTTTGAATATTCAGATATCAACTTGAAAGTAGGGCTGGGCGATGTGGCCTAGAAATGAAATCCCACAATTTTTTCCACAACACTCGTTTTACGATTTTAATCAATTTTTCCATCCCTAATAGAAACAAAACTCCCAGTGACATACAAATGAAACAAATCAAGTTTTGCCTTTATGTTGTCTAAATGTTTCCCTCTTAAAGTCAAAGTCTGGGTCATAAAAGGTTGATTATGTAGTATAAGCGTAGGCAGGTTTGTCTACTTAAACACTAAAACTCTGAGGTATTTTTACAGTATTAGCATAAAACACTCTGATCAATATTTAATCTACTTCATTAACAAATACAAGTCTATGAAAGTGCTTGTGCAAACCCTACAAGGCCGACCATCATGAAAATTGTAATTTTTTTCAAAAATTGCAACTACTTACAATTGGACTAAGACAAGAAAAAAATCTCGATTTTTAATTTTTTTTTAATCTTCTGCAGAAAAAAATCGATTTAAATGATTTTTTTCCCAGCTCTACTTGAAAATAGACAAAGACACTCAAGCTACACTTTTGCTTTTTTTCAGTTTCTTACTTATTTCTTTCTTTATTAGAAGAGATTATGGTAACCTCCTTTAGACATGGGTCCTTTAGCTATTTATTTTAAGACAACAGTCTCAAACTTGGGTTTTAAGATGGACAGTGATTTTAAATTGGAAAAGCAAATTAGCGCGGTCGTAAAGTCCAGCTTTTACCATATCAGGCAGCTGGCAAAAGTGAAACCCTTTCTTGCACAACAGCACTTTCATACAGTAATCCATGCCTTTATTACATCTCGGCTGGATTACTGTAATGCACTTTATTTTGGTGTTAGCCAGTCCTCCCTCTTACGTCTCCAGTTGGTGCAAAATGCTGCTGCTCGCCTCTTAACTGGAGCACGTAAGAGGGAGCACATTACTCCCATCCTGGCCTCCCTGCACTGGCTGCCTGTGCATTTTAGAGTTCATTTTAAGATTCTTTTATTTGTTTTTAAATCTTTAAATGGTCTGGCCCCATCTTACCTCTCTGAGCTTCTTCACCCCTACACTCCTGCTCGGTGCCTCAGGTCAGCTGATCAGCTGCTCCTGGAGGTACCGAGGTCCAAACGGAAGCTCAGGGGGATAGAGCTTTTTCTGTGGCGGCCCCCAAATTATGGAACGAGCTTCCCGTCCACATCAGACAAAGCTCCTCACTGTCCATTTTTAAAACTCGTCTTAAAACTCATTTTTATTCCTTGGCTTTTGACCCTGCTTGAGACTCGGCTCCTGTTTTGGTGTTTTATGGTTTTATGGACTGCTTTTATTTATTGTTTCTACTGTTTTTAAATTAGTTTTTAAAAACATTGATACAATTGTTTTAGTATTTATATCGGCTTTATTTTATACATTGTTTTTAATTATTTTTTGTCTGTTTTGTTTTGTCTATTTGTGTACAGCACTTTGTTTCAACTGTGGTTGTTTTTAAAGTGCTTTATAAATAAAGATGAGTTGAGTTGAGTTGAGTAACCTCTAGCCATGTATTTTATATATTTCCATCAAAGTGCTCTATCGGGGAGCTAAATATTAAAATTGTTAATTTTCAGGAGAGCACAGTTGGCTGAACTTTTGAAATGTATACTTTTTTTACCATCATACATGTACATTTGTAGCTTATACAATCAAGGACTTGATGAACTGTATAGGCGAAAATGTAATAGACAGGTAAGAATGGTATAGAGACAAAAAGTAGAAACATTTCATCACAAACAAAATTTTAAAAATCAAAATTCTTAGTACAGTATTTGATTTTTGCCAATATGCTGCTATTTCTAAACTGGTTACTGCAAATACCAATATTGATACGGATGTATAAAACAACACTTATTACTTAAAAATTAAACTTTTGAGTTATAAAAGGGAACATTATGTGATGATGCCTTTTTGGTTGGTTTTTACATTTGACCAATATAACTGCCAAGATATGGCAAAAATATGGCTATGTGGCAAAAATATCTACTGTTAAAAACTGTGTATCTGCCGTACCCGATGATCTACTTTTTGAGTAATTATTGACCAATACCAATTTTGTTCCAGTCATACTATGCGTCCTCACAATTCCAATATTCTAACACCATCTAACACCACCTTGTGTTTGCAGTAGAAACCACGTAAACCATGAGCAATGATATGTGCGAGATGTTTTATGATTGGAATAGATGTAGATGTTTTTATTACTGGCTGTTTAGTATGTTTATGAAAGACCTTCATTATGTTCTTTATTAGATGATCAGCCATTAAGGAAAAACAATTCATGTCATTTCACTTAAATTTCATTTATGTCTCTAATTTCCTGAAATTAGATGTTTTTTCCCAGAAGACTCATGTTTATCTTACCATCCAAATTATTAACATTTTATTAGGTTATATGAAAATAATAAAGGGAAAATTCCCGGTTCTTTGTGGCAGTTTGATACAGAAATACAATATATTGAAACCCAGTGTGGGCAGCATCCTCCCAGTGGCTTGTTCATGCTACTGTAGGAGGGTTACATTTTCAGCGTTAAGCGAAAAGAATGATTTGTTCTGTATTTTACAGGTTCTCATTGCACTATTTTGTTGCTTTTATATTTTTTACCAAGCTTACATGTTTTAAAGAGGACATAACTTTCTCATCACAAAGTATACATCTGTCTCAAATATCCTCAGAACATGTCTTTAATAGTTTCTCGCCTATAAATTGACTCAGATGTTAGATTTTGTCCTGCCTGTACAGTCTTGTTCAGAAGAGGCTGTAAAGCCCCAGTAACTGTTTTTGCCCATGTCTCTCTAAAGGAGTGGATGTGGCACCTGTGTTTCATGGCTGCGCTCTAATGTTTACTTTGGCTGCATGGACATGCCTATGCATGTGCTTTCTGGAGCCAGCTGTGGGCTGAACAAACATCTGGCTCAGGAAATGTCTCCCATCAGGGGGGGATGGCAGATCTTACAAAAAAACATCTGAACAGTATTTTAAAACAAATTATCTGAGCACATATTTCTGAAATATAAAGCAAACAGAGAAAGAAGAGGATTTTTTTCATGGTGAAGGTTGTAATATGAGACATGTAAGGTTTGGATGGAAAAGTTATTTAAAGGTGCTATGAGGAGAATCTATTACTGGCCACATTAAGACTCTACTACCCATGAGCACGCGCGGTGACTGTCGTAATGCTGCATTCCAGTAACCTCGGAACTGGGAGTGACATCATCTCCGACTTATTGGCGTTCCAGTTGAAGTTGGAAAAAAACATGTCGATCTACCAGGCTATTGTTAGCTGTTGTTAGCACGCCCTGTGTTGTTGTTCACAAATATCACATGAAGAATGTGATTATCACTATAGCAGCATTTTTGTAAACCTAAGTCTAACAATACGATTTATACAGCTGATCTAGAGCGACACACCCCAGTCAGAAGAGCAAATAAATTGATTATTACAGGAGCTAAATAACTGTTCACACTGGGGGCATCCATCTTCGTTTGTCAACTCGGGGGTGGCGAGGTTTCATCGAGTTCCCAGCCGGAAATTCAGACGTTCCAGTTTCCTACTCGGAACTCGGAAATTCCTACTTCTGACTACAACTGGAACGCACCAAAAGATGTGACCCAAGCCAAAGCATGTGTTTGTTGTGGTGCTAATAAATGTAGCTCGGACCTTCCTCAGAACTCTGCATTGCTTTACAACTTCTTTTTTCAACAACTTACAGGATGCAAAGCAACAAGGTAATGTATCTCTTTCTAGTTACGTAGCGGTAGTTTTTGATGTGTGACAACAAGAAATTTTTGGAAAACTTAGTATCGTAGTTTTGTAGCTGGCTATATATAATGCTACTTACAGCCCGGTGCTCTAAGACGTGACCGAATAATGTAAATTTGCTCTAGTTTTAATTATCTTGTTCCCACAGTTGAATATCCAGTCCAGTCCAGCCCTGATCGACCCGACCGAAAGGCTAAGGAATAGCATTTATAGATAACCTATTTTGATGCTATAAACTCATCTTAAAGTGTGTATTTTGATCAAGCATATATCTAAAAGTGAGACTTTTTTGTAATTACTTAGAAACTCCTCACAGTCCCTTTAACAGACTTCAAATAAAAGGCAGCCCCTGTAACTACGTGAAGTTTGGGAGTAAACTGAAACTGAAAAGTTAAACAGTGATCAAAATGGTCTTTTGTATCAAATCGAGAATTCCAAATGTTCACATTTATCTGTATTTACCTCACATATATACTATTGCACAGAGCTGTTACAGCATTCACAAAGCTGTGTTTCTCTTATTCTTAATCACAAGATGGATGAGTGTAATCAGTTCCTCTCCTTCTTTGCATGTCTGCTGCTTTTGTAATTGATAGAGACTGGCCTCTGAGTTGTGGTGGCAGACAAACAGTAATAATCGATAGGCCTTGTTTGATTGATTGCAGTTTGATGTCAAACAGTAGTACATTATCTTGAGTTACATGATGAAATAGGAAGCTTATTCAGGACTTATAAAAAGGGGTGATGCTTTGAATCTGCATTAAGAGAGAACAATTTGTGGGTAAAAAGTGTTCAGTTTCTATAAAAACTCTGTTAAGTGGCGTCAGGAGCGGGTGAGTGATGATAACTTCCAAAAGCAGGGACAAGCTCCGAAAGATAACCTGATGTATGAGATCTCTCTCTGTAAACTACACCTCTCTCTGTCCATAATGACGCCTCTCTATCACGTCAGCTGGTGAGTTATTGGCACTGAACGAAAGGAGCTTCAATGTTGATGAAAGAGGGTGCCAGATTTATGTTGGGCTGAGCGTCTGTCACACCTGACAGGTGATATATAGATGCTGATACTATCACTGATGAGCACACAGCTTTATAACAGGACACATGCCATGTGCACAGGACCTGTATATATTAACCAAAACAGCACAGTTTGTTCTAGACTTTTTATTTAGAGCTGCAAGATGGTGTGAAGGTGTAAAAAAAAAGAAAACTGCAGAGGCTAATAATAAGAGAGTGGCTCAAGCAAAGAGTGTTTTGATTGTTTGGTAGCTGTAAGGAAAGAAAAACCTTCATTTTATCTGCATGTGCATCTTGAGCCATCAAACCAACCAGTGAGTTTACTACAGCTTGAAGTTATTTCAGAACTACAGTTTTAGCTTAATTTATGGTGATATTGAAGTACATTTATTATCTTAAAATGGGTTGGTATCTTCCTTAATGAGGAAACAAGAAGTATTTTCCGATCTGCCTGTAACAAATTCTGCCCACAAGCACCTTCAGGATTTTGTTTTTCTTCTTATTAACAAGAAATTATAATATGTAATTTGATGAACTTTTAGAGGTCATGTGAATCATTTTAGGGTTTTTTTTCTCTTACACAGAGCTAGTTAAGTATTTACCCTTGCTGCTCAATTTTATTTAAAATGGGTAATTCACCAAATTGAAGCAGATGAATTACATTTAAGAGACTGAGGGTTGTCTTATACCAAAGTGTGGAGCAGATGTAGAGAATGTTATGCCAGTCTTTCTTCAACCTATTCTGCAACCAGTGGCGATCCTATATCTCTGATCCTCCATGATGAAAACACTCACTCCCACAGAGCAGGGTTTATCAGAGACTACCTCCAGAATTTGGGAGGGCAGGGGTCTTCCTGACCTCAAACCCACTGGACACTTGTGTGATCTGCTTGCTGTTCATGCCAGAGTGACACACAGCCACATTGACCATCCTAGTTAAAGAATAGGATGCCATCTCACAGCAGAGTGTGACCAGCATGAAGAGGAGGTATCAAGCTGTTTTGGCCGTGTATGGTAATCGACATGCTTCTGAGGCTTCAGATTTTTTTTTAGATTAATAAATTGTTACATTTTTGATTTGCCTTGTGTCTTCAGACATCAATCATCAAACAAAAGTCCCTAGCAGAATAAGCTTCTTGGCATTAGCAGAGAAGACTTGGCCATTCCTTCATTGGCACAGCCCACACACTGAGTTCTTCTGCTCATCTCAGAAATGTTGTTCCATACAAATGTGGCACCATTTGAAAATGAAATAAAGTGGCTTTCCAAATTGTTCCAGAACAACTCTCTCACAATTTAGGTGTGAAAACTACCTGAGCGTTCACCTGAGGTAAACAATCAAAGTTGATAAACCTAACCCAACTGTTATACCAAGCAGGCAGCAGGGGTTCACATTAAGCCACTGGCTCTCAGGAGCCATTTACATGAGGTCTAATTCGTCCAAATCCGATAAGCTTTTGTTGCATTTTGGCCACTTGTTTACATGGAAATAGTATATGGAGTGCTTAATCCACAAACTTTCAGGGTCCAGGGTGGAGAGTTTTCAAAACGTTCCTCTGTACAGCTCCATGTAAACCTGAGTCAGAGCATTTCAGGGTGAAACACTGATGTCACTGCATGCACAGTACCCTTTCACTTAAAGGCTGTGTGCACATACCAGGAACAACAATGGCTTTGGCAGTCTACCGAGTAACGTGTGCTGCTTACCGTGCTCGGTTTGTTATCCAGCCAAAACTATCCAAACAGATTGTTGTCCAGACAAGAAACTCCTGTGGCTTTGTGTGTCCACTCGCCATTGTTGTTTGTGAAAAATCTTTCTTCATCGTATGTGTCTTGTAGAGGCGCTGTTTCTCCACAAACCTACATCGCCACCTACTGGACTGGCATGCATGCTACAGCGGTTCAATTTTATTCCAGTGTCTCTGTCTGAACGCGGATCAAGTCTGAACATTTGAGTTTTCGGTCACAGTGTCTCTGTGTAAACAGGGCCTCAGAGTGATAGCTTTTTGGTTCTCCAAGTGATGCCAACTGTTGCAGTGGTAGCAGTGCTAGTCTTTGGTTTTCATGGAATGCTAACAATGCAAGAGTTTGCCCCCCAAAATTTCATTCCTCAGACATTCTCTTGAAATTATATTCATTATGATGTGAACTGCTTGCTCCTTAGCAAAGTTGGCCTTGTTGATAAGATCCTGATTTGTATAGTTTATCTGGTTAGATAAAGGTTGAATAACATAAAAATGCACGTAAGCATCTATAAATGTGATAAGATTAACATTGCTGGTGGTGTAGACGAGTTGTTAGGAATGATGAATGGCAAAGTGCAAATATAGCATGTGTTTCCAATCTGACCTGACCTAAAAATACTGCATTAATCTTTTAAACCAAATGAAATGCTACAATTATCTTTACATGTTTATCAGCGAGACTTTGATAAGTGGGTGGAGACAAAACCACCAGACAGATTTACCAGTGCAGGCTAGGAATTTTTGTTTATTTTTTTGTTTGCTGATAAATTTTTTAAGCTTTTTTATGTACTTTTTCAACCTCATGTGCTGTTTGTTGGCTTTGATATTAATTTGTGTTTGCCTCCAGTTTTGTGTTGTTTTCCCTCCATGTAATGCAGTAAGGTCACTCAATATCTCAGTCTTAAAAAGTCCTGAACTCAATTTTCTGTGTTTGTTTACAACTTGGCAGAAGAAAAGGCGAGTTAACCAGCCAGCTCATTGCTTCAGTCCTTACTAGATGCTGTATTGCAAATTGACTGAGAGGCTCCACGTGCCAGGATACAAAGATATTTATGTTAAATTTCAACCTGTTGGTGCCTACTGGTGAGGCTGATGATGTTGAACCATTAAAGGATTGAATGCTCGTGTTTTTTAGGCTTTATTGTTTAACTGGCATGGTGAATGGTTTATGAGCAGCTTTAATTATTTGATATTTGGCCTCCTAGTCAAGCAGAACACTTTAAACAGTGCAAAGCATTGTAAGAAAGTTTCTGTGTCCACAGGCTCTACCCAGTTGGGAAGAGCGGTGAGTGTTCTTTCTTATTTGTAGAGACAGATACATGGCTTTGTCATCTTGATACAACTCTGGCAGACAGAGGAATCCATGTTGTTATTTTCCTAGCTGACAAAGTGAAGTGACTGTTTGGCACCTCCATACAGAGGGCTAACACTGAGTGTGTGTTTCTTCAGACGAGACAAGCTGCCCTTTTCTTTTGTTGAACAAGTTTTAGATTCTTGAGTATCAAAGTCAGCTGCACTGTGTTTACAGCACTGAGTGAATATAGCAGACACATTTTACAGCATAACAGCAGTGTCTTAAAGGGATAGTTCAGGATTTTTGAAGTGGGGTCTTATGAAATAGCTGGCATTAGTCTGGACGTATACCTCAGTCACACAGCTCGACTCCTTGATTGTGCAGAAAAGGTCAGCACAGAAGCTAGGGCTATACATTGCCGCAGATGGGGCCACCGACTCTTTGTAATGCCTCCATTTTTTTTATTCAGGCCTCTTGACTTTACATCTACAAGTTTTTCTTGCATGTACTTCAGTTCATTCAAGTGTTCCCAGCTTTCAGCAGATTGAGTACAGAACTAAAGCAAACTTCGAGCATAATTCTGTTTAAAAGAGGCATAAAGAAATTATTTTCCAGAAGTACGTTTATGAATAAATACCACAAGGTGATAGCTGGTTATTTGGAGGAAATTTTTCAGGATATGGTAAATACATTTGTGAAGAAGGTATTATATGATTGTATTCTTTATTTTTTTGGTAAATCTAAGACAGTGTTATGGTTTCAGTTTGGAAGTGCTGTAAAATTCAAGGCGGTGGGATTGGATAAGTTCATCCCTCTCCCTTATCCTTTTCGTTTATGTAAGCTGAGAGACTTTTAAAAATTGCAGATTCAGCTACAGTCTTGTTTTATTTTCTTCCTATTTGATTATCGCTTATTTGTATTTTTAACTGTTCTTTAATCAATAAATCAATGTACACAGCAAAAATTATCCATTTATCCAGCTTGGTAGCCGTTGTTTCTTCTTATGAAGCATGCTAGCCGTCGCTGCAAGCAGAAGGACACGTGGGCTGTGCCACGTAGCAAAGTAGTGGCTACACAAAGTGACTTGTTAACGACAAGTTGTTATAAGCAAAGTATTTTGTTGGGTTTGATCACCTTATCTATTTTTGTGGTTTATCACCCACAATTCTATTGATTACTAAGAATAGGTGACACTATGTGTAGGAGCCAGACGACTCAATTTTTTGTGTGTTGTGGGTGTTATACCAATTTTTTGCCAGTAGGTGACAGTATAGTAATCAGCTCAGGTGCACACATTGGGGAAGCCATACTGTTTTTGACTGTGCCGGGGAGTGTATAACTGGTATATCGAGTATTGTTTCTTAAAATAAATCAGCACAAAGGACTGAAGGAGACATTTAGACATTATTACTTCCTTTTCTGTTGGTGCACTTAAAGCTGGGGTTGGCGATTTTGGAAAACTAGCATGGATTTGAAAGTAGCATCTCCTCAGGGCTCCGCCTAGCCCCACCCCCCGCTCACATGCACGCGCGCAGCCACTATATCCAGAAGACTGATTCAACTCCAAACCCTCAGCACAACGTGTTTGTTTTACACTACACCAAGTCATGTCTCAGTCAGCACGAAAGAACACCAAACAAACATGTAAAGTCAGTTAGTACTCACAGCCGATGTTGATCGGGGTATAGGTAGTTCCTCTGCCATTCTCCACATAGCTGTCAAATCTCCTGTTTTGGCCTTGAAACTACTGTATTTTACGTATTTTCTCCTCTTTTCTCCCGTCCTCCTGTATCAGTATTCTCCCGTAAATCTCCCGTGTGACGATATAATAATAAAAGCATTCCTCTGCCTCTCCAAACCGAGCTCCGTCTCTAGCCTGAATGGGGCGGTAATGCTCCAAAATGATGGATGCCAACCACCGAAGAAGAAGTCTCGCGAGAACTGCCACCTGCAGTAGCATGGATGGCAGTTCTCATGAATAAAACAACAGCGGAACAAACTTAGAAAAATAAAGAGTTTATTTTAGATTTCTTGTACATCTGTCTTAAAATGTTAGGGATACTGGAGCTTGGTTGGTGTTGTGGGACGGCTCACAGCAGACTTCCCTTATTTTCAAAGACAAAACTTGAAAGGTAAGCATTCTCCAGCGGAGTGTGTTCCCTACACGCTACATGCTACACGAACTGTCTGTGCACGCCGGGAAAATGCACGTGCAGCAGGCACGCAGAATGGCGACAGGATTTGATTGGTGTAAAAAAAGGTATCCCTGCAAGATTATTGGTTGGTGTTTTCCCTGTTTTACTCCTGCTGTAGATAGCGTATATTTTTCGCTCTGTTTTAAGAACACATTATGAGTTGATTACCATCGGGTCATAAAGACCATTTTAACCAGTATTTCAAAATGTGTATCCAAATCAAATCGCCAATCCCAGCTTTAAACACGGGCATGCGTACAAGCCTTTTACACTCATGTGCATGGATAGTGACAAAGAAAGCAACTATACCGTGTGTAGCAGTTTATAGCCCTAGCTATGCCAACTCATTCTGCACAGATAAAAAATTGAGCTTCGTGACTGTTGCTTATGCTAAGGCCAGTGCTATGTATCTCATACAGCCTTACTTAAAAAAAATCCCAAACTATTCTTCCAAGGTAGTTTTCCAGTGCTAAGTAATCCAGTGAGCTAATATGAGCCAGGTTAATAACCAGCCTAACCAACAAAGGTAAAAATCACCTGCTGGTGTCTTAGTCCTCTAACATAACATACAAATGTATTGATCACACTAAGGGAGTGTTTCAGCGATATAAAGATCAATAAAATAAGCAGCATTGTAGTGTCATTAAAATTCAGTCCATCTTCTCATGCTGTGTGTTTGTGCCCAGATGCCCTTGTTGCCACATGAGATACATAAACACAACCACAGTCCTGCTGTGCACATGAATATTAACTCTGCAGTTCCCTGCTGAATGGGTAACAGTGAGAGCTTGTGCTTTTTTAGCTGACACAGCATTTACGATGTCTGTCACACTGTGCTCAATCACCTGAAAGCAGCGAGGATGGGTGGGAGTGAGGAGGAGCTGTGTGATAGGAAGAAACAATTCCTTCCATCTTGCGTTCACACTCTGTCATAGCTGAACCGTTCCAGCAGCATCATCCCTGCACCATATGCAGAGTTACGCTGCATGAAAAGGACACTCTTTGACGTAAAGTATCGAGTCTACTGCAACCAGTAGCTGCCTCAGCATCCGTCCTGAAAAAGTATGAAGGACAATGAGATGCAGATGACGACTGAAAACAGAGGTACAGGGAAAAATGTTTGAAGGTAATAAAGTGCGAGATAAAAGGGGAGCGTAAATGCCAAAAGGGGAGCTGTGTGTGTGTGTGAAGCTTTTAAAGCAGATGAACCTTCAGATGAGGAAAAGAGGGAGGAGAGGCGGAGAGTATAGAGGCGGCAGTGTCCATTAGGAAGCAAGGGACAGCGGTCAATAAAGGACACTCCGAACTCCTCCTCCTTCCCATGCTGAGAGGGAAACTTGTGTGTGATGATGAGTGTGTGTGAATCCACCAGCAGCTGAACCAGAGTGCCAGGCTGCCACCGCACACAGCAGCACTGCAGAGGATTTGGCAGCCCCGAGGACCTGCTGGAGCTGTTACAGATTTTTCGGGGTGGGGTAAACCGTCCACTTGGACTTGCACCTCGCTGTCAGCTCGCGGACACTCTCACACAACAACATGAAGATGGTTGGAAGATGAGAAGGAGGAGAAGAGGGGAGCAGAATCTGACTTTTTGAGTCTTCATTTTGGTGGGGGATTTTGTTTACATGTAAGGGGTGGGGGGGACTTGCGTGGAAACCTTTGCATCCCCTCCCTCAAGGATCTCCAGTGTCATCTCCTGTGTCTCTCTGTGGTCCGCACCCCCCACTGTGGGCCACGTGTGCAGGCATGGACCGAGGCTGAGTGGATGCTGCTGCCTGACAGGGAGTCTGTGAGACGGCGGTGCACTCTTCCCCGCCCCGCTCCCCTTCATGCCGTGCTGTGGGCTGGGCCATCGCCGGAAAGCACAGCTTCCATATGTGAGTTTAAAGCGGTGTTGATGATTTATCGCATGGGGGTTAGAGTGTGCGTGAGAGATTAAGAGGAGCCGCCAGCCGCCAGCATGTGAAGACTAATGTGCTTAATGTGCTTTGTTATGATTGTTTCATGATGTTAAGACTGTATGAATAATTCAGAGGTTAATTGTCGAGGTGCTGCTTTAATGCCAGCACAACTTCAGATCTCATTGTTGCTTCAAAGCACCACACTGAATAGTCCGTGGACACCTGCCAGCTTTCTCCCTGGATGTTAAACCCTGATAGATCTCTATCCTGAATGCTGCAGGATTTAGCTGAAATATCCCTCTCCAACTGGCCTGGCAGTTTTCTGCAGAGCTCTGTCCTAGCTTGCTGACAGATATGATAAATCTTTAATTTCATATTTATTCCGGGTTTTGGACAGCGAGCCCAGGCTTTTCTTTAATGCAGAGGGTTTTGACTGCAGGCATGCTCAGTGTTGACAGTTTCACTTTTATTGGTCCTATCTGGTTTATGTCCCATATGCTCCATGTTTTAGTGTCTGGAATTTAATATCTAAGCATTGAGAGGCCACAGTAAGTGTGGCTGTGAGAGAGAACTGTAGGCATGCCTCTGCAAACAGGTAGGAGCTGAGATGGGAAATGTGATGATACATGCAGTTTTAACCGTACTGTCCTTTGAATATTTAATGTCAGTGCCACTCAGAGTGCTGAGTCCATGCAGTCTTAAAGGTGTGTAACTCAGAAGGTAGGTAAAAAAGCCGCCACACAAGCGTGCATTTGAGCAGTGCAAGAGAAAGGATGTTTACCCTTATCTGTGCTCCCCTCCCGTACTGCAGATAAGATGATCCCCACTGATAGAGTTTTACCACTAGATGGCCATGTAACACTTTCATTATCGCTCCAAAATCAGTAAATAAACACAAGTCCATGCAGACAGAAGAGCTGGAACACTCTCCAGTTCCAGTTTTTATGGAACAAAAAAAGGAGTCCTGATGTAATCACTGTATTTATGTTAAAACTCACTGGAGAAAATGGTCTGATGCGGTCAATATCAACGATGTCTCGCTACCAGGAGGTCTGATATTTTAGGGTATGTTCAAATGACACAATATTTCCGTTCTGTTATATTAACGTAGACTTCAAGATTTTGTCATTAGTCCAGTAAGAGCTGAGATCTCTGCCATCAGTAACTTATTAGGACTGAAAATGTATTATTTAAAAATTGGAATTGCAATGCTCATACGTTCAATATAACTTTTGCAGGATATGTGATCAGTCAGTCACATAAGTTAGCAGGCTTTGCTGCTTTTTGTGTGTTATTTGACTGAAACAAAAACAGAAGATACCGCGGTACTACATTTTCAAGGGAGACCATGTTAAGTTTTCATCTGATTTTTGTCTTTGTTTGGACATTTTTAAATATAGAATCAATGTCTTTGGAGATATCTAAACTTAAAGACATTTATGCAGACTTTTCATCCCCAAATTCTCTGTACTGCCACAGATGCTAAGTCGAACAAAATCAACCCTTTTACACTTTGAAAACATTGCACTGCTTATTGAAATTCACTTTACCATAGTCAGAAATGCACGTTAAAGTGCCCAGAGGGAAAAATGTTCCAATATCATCTTTTAATCCCCAATATCATCCAGCCCTTGTTAAACTTTAGAAAATAAGGCAATACAAGGTCAAACTAATTTCATTTTTTCATGTGGTAGTAAAATAAGTATCTCTATGTTTTGACATGTCATCTAATGAATTGTATATATTTTAAATTGAATAGTTTGAAGTCTTTTGCTTTTTAAAGCTGTTAAAGTAGAAACAGAAACATATAGGTATTGAACCTAACTACCTGAGTGCACCTGAAGACAAGGTAATAGGAGCCGTTTTTCCACTTTCAGGGCTGTAATTGACAAAATGGCATGGACCAAATCACACAACACAATAGAAATACTGATCACCTTAACCTGTCCAACAACATTCCAATTATATGTGGTGCTATTGAAGAGAAATATACCTATTGAAATATTCTAAAAGCAAAACAAACTTAACTGACAACTGGTCAAGAACAGCAAGATGATATCAAAATATCAAATCAAACCACAAAATTTCCATAAACCTTTTTGTAAGTCAGATTAGCTGTTCTCGAGCTTATTGTATCAGCCCTACATTGTCCAGTGAATTAGATTTGCTCGGCTGCAAACAACAGTCCAGCCCAACATCTGCACATTTTCCTGAAAAGATTTCCATCAGAACTTAACTGTGATCCCTTTAAAGTCTACCAAAACAACAGAGGATCTTAGATACTGTGGGTTACAAGTGAAACACCAGTTGTGTCCTCAAACTTCAGCCAAGAGAGCGCACATTTTCTTTGGAAGAGCCTTTGAAATGAGGCCGAGACTTGTGGGCCCGTTATGACGCATAATGTCTAGAAATGTAGACTTTGGAAGGTCCAGCTTCTGAACTGGGACACTGACTTCATCCCAGATGTTGTAGGGAAGGAAGAAGTGTAGTTACACAATCAGGTTTTTGTCTGACACGCGCTGCAGTGAGCTGAATCAACATTTACTGTACAACTGAGTAAGCTTTAATTTAACTGATGAGTAGATTAGTGCAGGACCAGCTGTTGATACTCCGCTCTGGACGACAGTCTAAGCCTCATGTGTAAGGTGTTTACACCAGCACAGACCATTTACTGTGATGGAGAATCACTAGCGTTGTGATTGTGTAATTACTTTGTTGAAGTGAATGTCGTGTTTCTCTGTGTGCAAAAGGAGGTGGGGTAGTATTTAAATAAGCTATTATATGATTCAATTATATAAGTTTCATTTTACAGAGGACATTTTGGAGTATTTTACTTGCACTTTGTATTCTAGTTTAGGTTGACCAGTTTGATCCCCTTTTTGGCAGTTGTTTCCTGCTAATGGATTTTAAAGCACATTAGGTAACCCATAAATTGACTGTATAAGACATTAGGAAATATTAGAAATGAGTTCTCAGAGAGATAAAACCAGTGCCAAAGCAATTCTGACATGCTTAGCTGAGTTTTATCAGAAATGTAGAAAACCGTGAACAGCTTTCCCTGAAAATGTCATCAAAATCTATTATTGATTTATTAGCAAAAATGTGGAAATCTGCCCTATCTTGCAATGCTTATAAATCCTTTAGAAAAGGACTGAGAAGGGACACACAGTTACATGGGAAAGAAGCCCAAGGCTAGAATTGAAGCCAAGCCTCCAACTCTGAGAATAGTCTCCTTGCATGGGCTACATGGACATAACCTGGTTGGCTGCTTCTGTCCATGTGTTTTAGAACAAGTCATTGTGTTTCAATGATCAAACTGTTTCAGCCTTTGTCATTTCACGTTTCTTGTAACATTTGGCAGGTGTGACACTGGTCATTACCATGACCGATGGTCGCATGCTAGCATGTGTTGAGTAGTTGCAAAATTGAATCTGATTGACAAGTTAGAATGTGTTTTTATCAACAGAGCGACTTGCTGGTTTAGATTTTAACCTGCATTTTGCAGGTGCTTGATTTGGACCCTGACTGATCATTCTGCCCCCGAGCAGAGTCTCTGTATTAAAGGATGGGTGTTTGTGTGTTTGGATGGCAGGTTTAAACTCTTAATAAATGGCAGTGTACACATTGATCTATTGCACAACTTCAACCATTGTAATTAGTAACTTGTGCCAGTCAGTGCTGACTAAAGATGGGAATTAATACGATTTTATCGATAGCAGTGCGATTAACAATCCTGCTACTGATCCAGTTCTTTAACGATTCCCTTATTGATTTCTGCAGATTTTCACTGTGGGCAAATGTTGGCCTGAAGATTTCCAGTGTCAACAATGTCAAGCACGCGTCACAGCATAGATAAGTGCTTCTGGAAGTTGCTAGTGTTTCCACTCACTTAAGGTTGTGCAGTAGGTGCCTTTCGTAAAAAATTAAGCCACAATTCTGACACTTCTGAACCCTGTCGGTGGAAGGAATTGACATGGGAATTGATCAGCAAACAGACTCATGATATCAATTCTTTGATGGAGCTTCTAGTGGAATTGGTTTTGATGCCCATCCCTAGTGCTGACCTCAAGAGGACCCCAGTTGCCGTGACATGCTCAAACTTTCTTTGACACTCTTCTCACATGTTTCCAATATGGAGCACCAGACCACCGTTTTGCATCTGAAATGGGGCAGAAAACAATTCTGCTCCGGATGGAATGTGGATCACGGAGACCCAGCTTGATGGGACACTCTCTGACAAACTGAACGGCCAGAACCAGACACTCCTCACGGAAACTCAGCTAATTGAAGACAGCAGTCCTGCTCTTTGCCCTGCTTTGTTTTCATGATCCTCCTGCTTGTCATGATGCAGCTACCTGTGAACTCAAAACAAACCAATAGAATGCACAAAGAGTTTATATTTGTAGGGCGTGCAGGTTTTCTTTTCAGTATGATCAGCTAGCTCAAGTAAACCTGTCAGATTTATATTTCTCTCTGTTTTTGGCTCCTGTGCAGACAAGACTAAAAGCCACAACACTCCCCTGTGTAGCATTTGCCCTGACTGCCTCCCATAAGAAAGCGTTCCTCCAAAAAGCAAAGTCATTTCAAAAGACCAGCTCTTTCTGCAAGAGTCAAAAGCTGTCCTGGCACTCAGCACTTCTTTTCAAAAAAGTGCTTGTCATTAGAGGCTGGTAAACTTTGTTACAACATTTTAAATCCATATAAACACATTGTTTTTACTTGGTAAAAGTTAATTACAAAAGAGGATCTGCATTGTAAGGCTCACTGAAACAACAATGTGGTTAGACTAAGGATAACATCATAGGAATGCTGAAGGAATACTTAATTTTGACATCTTTTTTCTCCATCTCTAGAATTTTAGTAAACCTGGGATTGATCCTGCTTTTTTAGGCCTCATATCCAATAAATAAGCAGCCTCTTATTAGTCTTTCCACTATGATCCTGTGTCAGATGCTGCTCTGGGTGGGTATAGTACTGCTTAAGTTCAAACTACACATACATTTGTTTTGGATTTTCTTTTTCTACTGTCCTTCAACTTCTTGCCCCCATGTGGTCTGTGAGCCCTGCAAAACCCAACAATTTTTCATCAGCCAGTGCCACACTCGCCTTCTTACCTTGGCAAGCATGGTACTGACTGACCTTTGTTGGCATGTTTGGATTCAGCGTCAGACATACAGATTGGTGTTAATGATAATGGGCCACAGACTTATGCTTGGGAAGACAAGTTGATTTGGTTATCTGAATTGCAGGGTTGGATATTTTCTTTCTTTCTTAGTAGATATGTTAACAATAATATTGGGCGCTGAACAGTTCATTAGCTGTTTCTGTAGATTTGAAATTTGTAAGTTATACTTTCGCTAAAGTATATTCTCTGATAAGGAGCAAACGTACGAACTTGATGCTTTGCAAGATTATCCACAAGTAGGGCTGCCACGATTAGTGGACTAGTCGTGACAAAGTCGACGATCAAAATGGTCGACAGCTAATTCAATAGTCGGTGTGTCGTTTTATTTTTTTAGCATTGTTTTCTCACAAAACTGGTGCTGTACCTTTGCTGTCTTGTCCGCCTTCTGTCCTTGACGCATGCGTCAGCCGTGATGTCACTGGAAGAGTTACGCCCAAACAGTGTCATGGCTGACCGGCAACAGAGAAAGTTTGGGAGCATTTGACCAAAACAAAAGAGAAGAATGTGCAAGGTGGAACTTGCCTTCCATGGCAGTACGACGGTGGTGCATAAGCATCTGAAAAGGAAGCATGTCATGGCTGATTCAGTTTCTGACGACGAGGGACAGTCGTCTCGATAAGCTATTTGGCATGTTAGCGTCAACAGTCTGGTGACTAGATGTCCCTGATTTCCGGGGACAGTCCCTGTTTTGGATGACCTGCCCCAGATAAAGCTGTCCCCGAAAATGTGCCAGATTCCAGTGTTTTACTATTGTGTGTCTACTAGAGCAAAGGTTATTACTACAGCGGTGTAGGAAGCAGAAGCGTGAGGGAGCATGTTGGTATGGCAACTAGAAAGCGTTTCACACCTCCGCTTCACTTGAACTTCTCGGCGATCACTCTCCATTCAAAGAATCAGTCAAATCAGCGATGGCGCGGGGGCCCTTCACGCGTCGACGGCAGCGGTACAAGACAATCACTTCACTCGTGGCGTGCAATGTCAAAGTTAAAAAAAGTTTATCTATGTGGCGATGGTGTCTGTGTGCATCAGCAATCAGCGCTCGCAGTGTGCGTCTGTGATGCATGTGACGGTACCCTAGACAGACAGTTATTCATCCGAACTACAGAATAACAATCCATGTCTGTGTGGGAAACATTAGTCAGTGAGGACATTAGTTCTGCCGAAACAGACCGCGGTGAACTCACATATAATGCTGCTGCAGGGCATCAGCTGCAGTGTTTTGTGTTTGATAAGAGAGTGAAAAGGATACAGCTGGAATAATGTCCGCTTATACATCCTATCACATGATATATGATATGATCGCGGTGAAACTCATGCAGACGTGACGTCACCGAGCGGTGTCCGACGGCAACGGTGACCAAAATGAGGTATTTATGGACGTGCGACGCTACGTCAGTGGGCGACGTGATTTTGGTAGCTGGGTTGCTTGCGGTGTGAACCCAGCATAAGACAGCAGTTCTTGTGTTGCCAAGTCGGCTTATTAAAAGTGACTTTGGGCTTGCTCTTCTACTTGTGTGAATCCCTCATGATTATCACCCAGCTGCCCACAAAGCAAGACATAAGTGTAGTTGGTAGTTTGTCCTTTCCTCACCCCGCTTCCTGGTTATCACGCCCACAGGAATCAACTCAGCACACCCCTGAACACACTCACGCATGTGGCGCAGGCACAATTAAGCAGGCGCCAAAGTTTGCCAGGTCTGCTCATTGTAAGTGATTTGGGCCACCAGCTTCTTGTGGTACGCTGCAGTTCATGCATGATGTGACTCGTCGACTAATTGCAAAAATAGTTGCTGACCATTTGACTATAATAGTTGTTTGTTGCAGCCCTATCCACAAAGTCAACATAATGCTGTGAGAATGTACAGTAGTGAGAATTTGTCTTGAGGTGGACATAGTATTTTGTAATGGTACATATAACAAAACTTTCACTGAACCATTTCATTGAAACACCCAAAATATAACCCTGGTTGCAGTTCTTGGAGAAAAGTCAAAGGATCATCATCATCAGTAGTACCAGTCCTTTCTACAGCACACATCCTGCATTAAAGCTGGGGTTGGCGACTTTGGAAAACCAGCATGAATTTGAAAGTAGCATCTCCTCAGGGCTCCGCCTAACACCGCCCCCCCGCTCACATGCACGCACGCGGCTGATATATCCAGAAGACTGATTCAGCTCCAAACCCTCAGCACAACGTGTTTGTTTTACACTACACCAAGTCATGTCTCAGTCAGCGGTAAGAAAACACCAAACAAACATGTAAAGTTAGTGCTTACAGCCGATGTTGATCGGGTTATAGGTAGTTCCTCTGACATTCTCCACATAGCTGTCAAATCTCCCGTTTTGGCCATGAAACTACCGTGTTTTCCGTGTTTTATCCTCTTTCCCGCCATTCTCCTGTGTCAGTATTCTCCCGTAAATCTCCCGTGTGATGATATAATAATAAAAACATTCCTCTGCCTCTCCAAACTGAACTCTGTCTGTAGCCTGAAGGGGGTGGTAATGCTCCAAAATGATGGATGCCAACCACCGTAAAACCAAAGAAGAAGAAAAAGCCTTGCGAGAACGTCCATCTGCAGTAGCCTGGGTGGCAGCTATCGCGAGATTAGAGCAGCAGAACAAACTTCGAAAAACAAAGAGTTTATTTTAGATTTCTTGTAAATCTGTCTTAGAATGTGAGGGATACTGGAGCTTGGTTGGGGTTGTGGGACGGCTCACAGCGGGCTTCCCTTACTTTCGAAGACAAAACTTGAAAGGTAAGCGTTCTTCCGTGGAGTCTGATCTCTTGCTCGGCTACACGCACCAAGTTTGTGCACGCCGGGAAAATGCGCGTGCAGCAGGCGGGCAGAATGGCAACGGGATTTGATTGGTTTAAAAACAGTTGTCCTGGCATGATTATTAGTTGGGGTTTTCCCTGTTTTACTCCTGCGGTAGATAGCGGATATTTTTCGCTCTGTTTTAAGAAAACATTATGAGTTGATCATAATCATCAGGTCATAAAGACCATTTTAACCAGTATCACAAAGTGTATCTAAATCAGATCACCAACCCTAGCTTTAAGCACCAATCCATTTATCAGATGCTGAGATATTCTCTTGTGAAACACTTTCTGATTTGTTCTGGGTGCTTAAGTTAAAATAAAAAGAATGAGAAACAGCATACACTGGAGGGTTTCACAAAAAAGGGTAATTATTCCCAGAGAACACTGAGCTTTTGTCTGCAAGTGGTGAGCTAATTTCCCATGGTAAAAAGTGTGACCTGGAATTCCCAGTTTTCCAGACTTTGGGATTCCCGCCCGGGGAGGAGTGACGGCCAGCGCAGAGCAGACTGAAGCAGGGTTTCCTTGGCAGCAGCAGGACGTTCTTTCACTTTACCGGAAATTATTGAAACATTCAGAAACTAAGCAGCTAATTGGCCACAGAGGCCCTCAGGAATGTCTCAGATTGAGGAGGATTCTTTAAACTTCTTTTACATCATCCGTGTGCTTGCTTAGTGACTGGAAAGTGTGATATATATCTAAATGGTCTGAACAGTGCTGCACTTGTGTCTGGAAACACTGATGTCAGTGACACAGTGTGCTGCCGCTGTGCACTGATCCTGGTCCAGTTTCAGCAGGGCTGCCTCCGACTTAAACCCTCACTGGCCTGGAAATGGTGACGCCATAGGTGGGGAAGAGATGCAGCTCATTCTCCATAAAATGTAGCATAACATTTGAGTGTTTTCCATTGTGTAATGTCATGACTGAGACACTGTCTGCTGGTTTGTCTGATACTCCCTAATGAAGAGAAATCATGACTCTTGAAATGCAAACCACATAAGCACAACACCCAGCTGGAGACCCTTGAAGCACATCAGCCCTAATCTTTCTTTTCCTCTTTTTTCATTTTCTATCCATGACTTTACATTCAGCTGCTGAAAAGGTCATATCTGACAAAAACACTGAACAAATAATAAAAAAGGCAGTCTTGGCTCTAAAAAGCTCCAACAGTGGAAAAATTGTGCATCACATAAACCATCCGGTACCTGATGTGATTTTTTATAAACTCATATTTGGTTATCTTTCCACTGTGGTTAAACACTGGCACAAAAACTGAAGGATGAGTAATGATTTCCACATTCTAAAAGTAGTTACTGATTTATGCTGGCTGTAATGGGATACTGTCCCCAGACTTTATTTGTAGCTAGGGGTGGGCGATATAGCAAAAATATCATATCACGATTTTTAAAAAAATAAAATCACGATCACGATTTTATCACGATTCTTTTTTACTTTCATTTTTCTAGATTAATTTGCATGTTTGACCATTTTTTCCCTATGTTTAACATATAAATCATGTAAAACCCTAAAAGAAAAAAAAGGACAATTAAAGCCAAAGAAACTTTCTGAACAGGTTTTAATTTAAATTTTTATAAAAATGTGCAATAAATGTAAACATAAAAGGTAATGAACAACAATATCAGCATTATATCTTAAAGTGCAACACTTTAAAACAAATGTTATCAAACTGCAATGTCTATAATCTGAGTGAATAATACAGCTGCTTTAGAACAGATTTTTGTTCAGACATCTTCAAGCTTTTATCTCCTTTTTTCTTTCCACCATGGCTTCACGCTACATAACCAAACAGGAGATATTACCATGCACGCGTAATGTGCTACGATTGGCTAGTCGGGTGCGCGCCAAAGTCTCTGCACCCACACAGATGATCTGACGATCTTTCTGCTTTATGATGATATTAAATCATTATAATCCTTAACGATTTAATATCATCATATTGCACACCCCTAGTTGTAGCACATCTTAAAATTTTAAAGTTGATTTGGTAACAAAAGAAGATGGAAGTCTTGCCAGGTGATAATTGTAATCGAAATGGCGATTGACATGCTAATAAACCAGCTTTGTTTACAAAAAGAACAATCTGTTCTGCTTAACAGAACCAGTGGAGAGGTTTTTTTATAAACAAATTTAGACCCGCCTCTCCCTTCATACCTCACCCCTGGCTCCACCCCGGAAAGCTGATGGACATGCATCGTCATGGAAACGGCCGTAGAAACTGCGTAGCTGACCAGCGTAGCTAAGGTAACCCCGACTCGTCAGACAACTCGACTGCCATTATTGATAACATCACAACAACAGTACATTCTGGCAGATTAGACAATAAGATGAATGCCCGACAGCTGTTACTGTTATGTGAAGCACCACAAAGCTAATGTTGCTTACCTATCCAGCAGACAGACAACGACATCTGCGTTCGTTTTCAGGTCTTTCAATTGGCGGAGTTCCCTTCACCGTCAGAAAGCAACACCAGTGTTGACCGGGGTCTTCGCTCTTTCATGGTCATAGCCCTTCTTTTTCACTTCTCACTCCTCTGACCTTTTTCTTTTGGGCTGTTTTTCAGCCATTGCTACTGCACCTATTGTATCTCTCTCTTGCGCTAACTGCGCATGCTAAGCAACCTACTACTGTCTGATCTGCGCATGAGTATGATCGCCCCCTGGATGTGGGGGGGTGTACTCTGTCTTGGTTACTCAACCCGAGCCACAGTATTTACCTGCTGAAATTCAGAGCCAAGGCTGTGTATTGAAACCGGACTTTTTTTTCAACATGCTGTCAGTGGGGACATCTTGTGGATGGAGAGGAGAAATACGGTGATTTTGACAAATACTGCATTAGATTAGAAGATTAGAAGATCGCTGACTACACCTTCAAGGAGGTAGGAAAAGTAACATTTTTACCAAGTATTGTTATCATAAGTAATTATTTTTGTATTAAAATCAGATATATTCTGATACAGATCAAGCATGTTGTATGGAGTCTGATGTCAGCATTTTATAGCTGATTGGGTATAATCCCACATCCATGGGTTACATAGTTACTTTTTATCCTTGGTGAGCAGCCCTAATCAGCATTCTCAGAGTAAAGACAAAATTCTATGGAAAAGTCAGAATTCTGAGATTAAAGTCAAGTTTCTGAGAAAATATGTCAACAATATCGACTTCTGGGATTAAATGATTCTAATATTCGGACTCACCCAAAATTCTGGCATTATTTTCAAAATTCTGAATTCATCTCAGAATGCTAAGTTTTTTTGTTTGTTTGTTTGTTTTTGTACAAATGAATAGGTAAAATTAGTTTTATTTTTTTAAATTAGTTTTAATTAAACAAGGAATAATGAATAATGACTACATTTATTACAATTTTGAATGAAATTTATCCAACACTGCCTAACTGCACTTTATTATTATATCAAAAATGTCAGAGGTTTGTCTAAAATTGATGGCAGTGTTATGCTTTGAGTAATAAAGTGGTCGTGTGAGTGGAAAAGTGAAGAAACTGTGACGGGCATGATCTTGTCCTGTAATGTCACACCCACTAAGTAAAATACTAGAGGAGTAAAAAAATATCAATACAGCAATACATTGCGATATTCTGACCTCAGATACAAATTTGATACTTCAAATCCTAACATCGATTTTTCTGTAAAAATATAAACTCACATTTTATCAGAGTTGTGAATAAAATAGAACTCTTATGTATGTAAAGTTTATCTCATGCAGTCTGTTCAGTTCAGACAGGAACAAGAGAATTATGTGAGTGTTTTTTTAATTACTGTTGTGTTGTCAGTAACTCAAAGCACTTTGTTCCTCATGTGTTCAGTTACAGTTTGAGAGGCACCGAAGGTTAGATCCTTTCAATACTTTGTTAAAGGAAAAACATGAATATTTTTTGCAACATTAGTTTAAGTGACTTGATGCACTCTGTTTTCAAGTGAAGTGTATGTATGTAACATTGCATTTAACATATTTCAAAAACAATAAAAAGGAAAAGTAGTTTTTAATCAAATAGTTTTGACTTGATTTGTACTTTCAGTTTTGAGTAATAGTGTGTGATTTACATTTATACTAGCTCTAGTTTTTTTCTTAGTTAGCTGTAGAATATCACAGTATGTCACAATATTGTGATATCGATACGCTGATTTTTATATATATCGTGATATAATATCGTATTGTGACCCAAGTATCATGATACGTATCATATTGTGAGGTTATTGCCAATACTCACCCCAGTAAAATACAACATTTGTCTTGTAGCTGGGCTCATGCAAGCTGTTTGTCTTACTGGCTTCTTGTGTTTGCAAACATGCCCTTGACTCCAGTGCCAACTAGGGATGGGATGAAATATCATTTGGCAATATATTGCGATACAGAACGTGACGAAACACATCAAGTTTGAAAAAAATGGATCGCGAAATAAAGATGTCACATCCAGTAACAGCACATGTCACCAGGAGTGACGACAACAAACATTAGCACCAACGACCTTGCCTCCAAAAAGCCTAAAGATGGAGCTGAATGAGGTCAAAATTGAGGACGCTCCGCCTGGATACAAGTCATCTGTCTGGCAGTGTTTTGGCTTTCTCATTAAAAAAGGCAAAGACAACAATAGAGTAACTGACAAGCCTAAGACTGTGTGTAAACTTTGCTATGCTGTCATTCCGCACACCGCCTCCAACACAACAAACATGAACCACCACCTTCAGCGTCATCATAAATATGTGGAGACGACCTCGGCGAAAACTACCCTACCGCTTGTTAGCATACACTCTCTCTAACCTCTCTAGGGTTAGAGAGAGTGTTATTGTTTGTGTTTGGCCTGTTAGGCCTTGTGTTTTCCTGTGTGCAACTGAAACAAAAAGAAATAAGTTGTAATTACACAGCTATATTTTTTCTTTTTTACTCTTTTGATATTGTATCATGACGTATCGCATCGTGAGCCGGGCATACCGAGGTGCAGCGTATCGTGAGTTTAAGTGTATCGTCCCATTCCTAGTGCCTATAGTTATTAACTTTTACCATTATTGTCTAAAATTTTCCTGACAGTGAGCCCTTGCAGTGTCACACCTTAGGGTAAGTCATGAATCGTACAATGAATTTATGTAAGCAAAAATTATATATATTTAAGTGTAAGCAAAAACGTATGTCCTCAGAAAAATACATTAAGAGTCTGTAGAGGTTTACAGATTAAAAATTGCCAGTGTTTAATCCCCTCATATGAGGAGAACGTGCCCCCTGTCGTGAATGTTAATTTGAGGCATAATATTGTCTCCATATCAGTGTCCAGCAGCTGCTTTGAGAGCTGGGGTACAATCATCCATTTTTGTGAGGCTTGCAGTTTCTGGCACATTCTTCTGTAATTCCATTTATAAGAGCGACGCTTGACTACGCCGCACGGTTTTGGGAAGAAATATATCCATTATGGATTCTGTGCTGGAGTGGGAGCTGCAGTTTTAATTTGTTGTATAAGAAGAGGAAGACATAATTTAAGAACCACTCAAGTTCAATTTGGCACTGTGACTTCTATCTTTGTCCTTCTACGCTGGGACACATCCATCTTTATTTTTCCCCGCCTCTCGTAGACCTTGCTTTATCAGTATGTTGAGTCAGTTCATCATTCTTGGAAAAACAGACAATCATGATATATCAGTGGACAGATGAAGGAGCTTTGGGCTCAGCTCGCGCATGCCAAACTGGCACCTCAGCCAGCGAGGGCATTCAGGCCAAACAGAGCATCACTTAAAACAGGAGCAGATGTTCTTTGAGGCCAATTAACAGCAGAAGGGTGCAGACAACCTTGTGCACCAGAGGAGGGCTGCCGGCCCATATGGATACAAGAGACAATTAATTAGAGCGTCAGACGTTAAAAATGGATCAGGAGCTGTGGAGAGTCTTGCTGTAAACCCTGAACTGCCAGTTTGGCTTTTAGATGGGTCAAATATACAAATTCACAAACCAATGGATTTTACTTTCACATTAACAGAGTGGAATGTATCAGGTACTGCTAACATTGAGTCATTCTTAACTCCCAGTGCAGAAAAATATTTTCATTTCTTTGACCAAACAAACTAAAATATACAAAACTATGATACAAGCCAGGAAATTTTAAGTGTTTGCATCTTCACTGATTCCTCGACTTAGTTATTCATACTTGTTCTGTCAACCATCTGAGTCAGTGCTGCAGTGTTTCAGGACGAAATGTGATGAGTTGCTTTTCAAATTTTTCATTTTACCAAACGTGACAGCTAAGTTTTCTAAGGATGCATAATATTCTTTGGACAATATCATTATTGGTGTATAATTACGAAGGGTGTAACAAAATGGTCAACTCACGAAACGATATGAAATACGAAACAGGGCTCACGATACGAAACACTCACGATACAAAATAAAGATTATAGAAAGTCCCCAACAGTATGAAGTTGTGCAAACATCTCATTTTCTTTATTTTCTTCCAAATGCAGACATACAAAAAATATTGCTGCATCACTACAAAATAAATGCTCTTTAAAAAAAAAAAAAATGTGTTTTTTCCCCTTATTTAGACGACAGTGCAAATACAAACATAAAGTCTCAATAATATATGTTTTGTTGTTGTAACAATCAGGATAACTACATTCTTGAATTATTAGGAAAACAAATAGCAGTCCTCAGAGCTGTAGTTTAGACCTATAAATGTCTGAACTGTGAACTATAATATTTAGCCTATATCAGTGCATTAACTTCTGATCTACAAGTATGATCAAATTCTGTCAACTCAACAGTCGATGCAAAAATCAAATATTGTTTTTTATGCAGACTTACACAAACGTATAGTTGCTGCCTGTCTCCAGTTCAATTTAGCTGGTAGTTGGTAGTTGTACTCGCTGCAGTATACGGCAAACTGTAGCGGCATATTTTGCACACGGTTGTTGTTTTGTCCACAATCTTCTCACCGTTCTCTCGTCTTTTACATAGGAGGCCAAAATAGGTCCACACGACCGATTTATTTGCTTATTTGACGAAGGAACGTCAGCTTATTCCTCCACTACGTCTTCCTCTGTATTGAAGCGAGTGTTTTGCTACGGTAGGTGAGGAGGGTAAAAAAATCATCCATCTCAGTAGTGCGCACGCGCCCATCTGCGTTTTTAATTTCGTGCTTTTATTTAGTGTGTCTTTGAATTTTATTTCATCATTTTTTTTATTTCGCGAAATTCCGTGGCACGAAATTTCGTTACACCCCTAATAATTACCTTAATTTTTTTTAACAAAGCAACGCCCTTCATTAAATTTAATTTTCATTTTAATCTCTTTCATGCTGCATTGCTTCCCTGCGTGCCTATTGCTTTATCTGATTGTCTAATGTACTTTTAATCCTTTTATTGCTTACCTTTTAAGCTCGTGTGTTGTTTTACTAATGTATCCACTTGATAATTGTAGTTTTATAAGGTCTTTGTGTTCCATTCTCTTTTGATTTTACTGTCTTCTGCTTCCACCCTTTTTAATATTCATTTCTTTTTTTGTAATTCAGTTTTGTATTGCTTTTTGAACATTAACAATACACAACATAAACAGTAAGAAAGAAGAGAAACAAAGGTGTGTTAAACAAAATAAAGAAAATCAGCCAGCCGTTACATTAAAAAGAAATGTATCAGAAAAACAATAGAAGCATTTACAAGGTTAGCATTAGCATTGTCCATAACATCTCATCTGTTCACACACTGTAAATGTCGTCCACATTTATTTCATCATAACCTCCTATCATATTTGGTTTTGGAATATATAAACAATATATTTATGTATGTGTGTGTATGTACATATATATGTATGAATATTTATATATATACAGTAGATATATATATATATATATGTATATATATGTACATCCTTTGTCAATCTTTTCTTTTGTCTTGATGTGAAGCACTTTGAGCTGCAGTTGAATTTGTATGAACTGTGCTATACAAATAAACTTTGATTGATTGAACTCAAACCAGCAAAAACATACACAAAACTCTCAAATTATCTTTAACAAGTTAGCAGTACAGGAGTCCTCTGTTGAAAAGAAATTTGAAAAGTTGCAGACAGGGATTTGAGGAGAGGAGACAGAGTTTTGAAGAGGAACAATGATCTTTGTGGTCTAAAAAAATTGGATTGGAGAGCAGTGCCACTCCTGAACAAGAAGAGCCTCCCGTTGTCACTGAGCGTCTTTTCCTTGTCCCTTGGCAAAAAGGCACCATGACAACAGGTACCAGCCAGGCAAGGAGGAGATGCACCCCGGAGAGGGAGAGCGAGAAAGAGGGAAGTGAGATGAAGTAGGTGGAAGGAAGAAGAAATGAAACAGAAAAAAAAGGAGAGGATAATGAGCGGAGGAGGCAGCGACAGCAGCTGAACAGGAGGTCAATTACTTTAAGTTTTTCTCTGCTGCTGCCTGTTTTGTTGTCCTGTGTCATCCCCAAGAGAATCCCCCTGTTCATCCTAATGCTTCTATAAGCTCACCCTCGGGAGCCAGCCACAAAGATCTGCTCCGCGATTGGGCGCGCACCGAGGCTCAGCAGGGCGGGGTTAAACCTGCTGGGATGTTTCATATTCATACTCGGCGTGAATACATAATCAGTCCATCAGGTCACTGTGTGCCGTCAGGAGGACTCTCCCGGGTGACTCAACACCATCTTGACCTTTTTTTTTTTTTTTTTTCCCATTTTTCGCCACGTGAAGAAAAACTTTGTCACAGTCCTCGGCGACAGATGCTGGACTCGGTTAGAGCGGGAGATTCGGGCTTGCAGGTTTGCAGAGCAGATGACGACCTATGGCTGTGCGCGACCTGCCCCGGGCCATCACCTCTGACCCTGCATAGACCTGCCCACGCGACGGGCTGTGCAGCTGCATCCTGCTGAGGAGGGGGGCTCCTCTCTGCACGTTACTGGCCCGCTCTCATTGCCATGATCAAACACTCAAAGAATAAAAATGTCTCCTGGGTAAGTGAGGCGTGTTGGCGGGGTTTTCTCCTCCGTTTTTGAGCTGCATGTGTGGCGTTTTTCTCTCCTCGCTGTCCTCTGCAAAACATCAGGAAGCCATGTAACATTTTACATCACCATTGTTGAGATTTCCTGCTTTAACAGATTATGTGGAGACTATAATAGTACATTCCTGTTTGTTTTTGATGCTCCTGTGCCTGGTGGCTCTTCCAAAGAGAGGCTTAGAGATTTAGGCATTATATAACTACCGGCTACTACATGCCCACTTTATGAAATCTGGTCATCAGCCTGCCAACTCTGCTGATTTTTTTAAAGCAAAGTGACAAATGCAGGTTTGTCACAAGTTGAGGCAGAAGTAAAAATTGCAAAGTAAAATGCTCATTATAGAAGGAAAACCAGTACTGTCCATTTGTTATTCGCCTAACCTGTGTGTGTGTCTGATATCTGACACTTTGCCAGTGCAGACGGATCAGGGGAGATTAGAGTGAGAGTGGCTTTGGGAGGATGAAATCAGCTACTTGGGGGAAAAAAGGGGAGGGGGCGGCGTGGGCAGGGACGGGATGATGTGATGGAGTGATGGTTTACTACAGAATTCACTCTGATGACAGTTTCCTCTGTGACTGTCATCGCGTGACCTCCAGCCACTTAGCTCACCCTCCTCGTTATGTAATGGTTAAACTGTAGTTACTGTACGTCAGGTGCCAGCAGCGCGGGATGAATCCTCATAAGCACCATATGTTGTGCCCTCCTAAACAAGCATTCGTCTTTGACTCCATGGTAGCTTTTATTTCTCCCTGATATATGCTATGTGTGCACATGTGCTTAACTAGAGATGTTCTTATGTGCTTTCCTCCGGAGGGAAACACTGCTCCACTTTTGCATAACCCACCCATATGGCACATATGTCACGCTGCTGCTTTCTGCGGCCCTGCTCTGTGTCCTACAGTGAACCTGGTCATTTCTGCACACAGAAAGATTAAAAATGCCGTTTTGAAGAGCAGGGGGTCCCAAAACTCTTCTCTTCCCTTATGGCGTTGGTCTCTTGCCCTTATCCTGCAAAATTCCGTAAATCCTGGTAATGCACACTTCAATGGCAAATGCTAAAATTAAGCTTGAAATTCATTTACAGGTGCAGTTTAGTGTTTTTGGAGTTGGGTTGCAAGGCTCAACGATAGCCAGGTTTATATGTAGACTTTTTTCCATTCTGATTAAAATTATTCTGATTGAAGATCTTAGGTGAACTGTTTACATGTGATGTGATCTATTCTGATCTGGTGTTTACGTGCCACAACATTTAATCAGAACAGCTGTTTTACAGACACGTGATACGCACAGATCTATTTACACATCACATGATCTATCAAAGATGGCAGTAAGTAGGTGTTTTAATGAATTCTTTGAGGGTTGTGCTGTTTAGCCTTATAGTAGCCAGCCTTCAGAGTTTACCAGCGGTTCCTTATTTGTCTGACGTTTTGGGCTATCCCGGCTTCGCTGAGGTTTTGTGGACTTTTTTTTAAATAGTTCAGTGTTTATTGTTTTCCTACTGTCTAAGTGTCCAATAATGTTTAGAACAAACTCTCCGACGCAGACCAGTGCTATGTGCTCTTATTGGAAGCCACCATGTTTCCAAGTGAGTAAACATCACTGCTCGTTTATGTCAAGACAGAGCATGTGCAGACAGAACCCAGCCTGACAACTTTCCGATTCACCGTTTACATGAAAGGATTTTACTTTTAATCGGTTTGGGAAAAGGAATATAGTACCCCTGTGCAACCGAATGAAATTCCATTCAGATTTGGCCTGTTTGTTCTGATTGAGGTGTTTATATGGAGCATTTTTCTTCGGTTTGGGCTTCTAACCCGATTCTAATCAGAATATTGGACTCCATGGAAACCTGGCTATTGTAGCCTGCCCACTGGCCCAGACGCAGGGTTGGCAGGCTCTGGGGCCAGCTGATTGCACACTCCACTGGCCCAATTGGTCCAGTTCTGATGCTGCCTTGGAAAAAAATTGCAAATTTACGATTTTTATAAAACTGGAAAAATAAGTGATTTTTACTGGTAGTGACTGATCACCAGTCCCATGCTACCTTGTGATTATATAAAACGTTGCCTCTACTATATACATATATATATATACTAGGGCTGGGTATCGATTCAGATTTTCTGGATCGATTGGATTTGATATAAAGAGGTCTCAATTAGATTCGATTCATAATTCGATTTGTTCAGTCTGGGTTATCTCCGTAAAAATAATACTGTAAATGACTTTTTTGACCTGGTACATTAAAATTGTTTTTACATTAAGATCTGAACCCAAAGCAGTTACATTAATCATATATTAATGATATGCATTAATGCATATTCTGCAAGTTACTTGTTTTTTTGCCCAACTTGTCTTTTCTTTCATGCTTGTTAAATCTGAAATATGTCCAAACGTCAGCTTTTAAACTCTCCAGTGGTGCCCCTGTAGTGCTACTCGCTTCCGCCATGTTTTTTTGACTGCTTGCAGTAACATCTCACCAGATCTTGTTCAGTGGAAAGCAGAGCTAAACGCGAGACTAGCAGAGTTGATACCACAGGCTGCTTCACGGACAGTCCAATGAAGAAAAAAACTACCCACGTTAAGATCAATCTTTGGATTTTATGGATCAATTATGAACCATTTAAAGGGAAATCAATTAAATTTATTTTTTTTAACCCAGTCCTAATATATACCGCATATGCTCAGGCTTTTTGGCTTCATCATCCTGCTGTTTATCTGAGATCTTGGAAGACAAATCACAGAGTCACTTTCTTTATTGTACCATCCAGCCTCCTTTCTTTAGTGGCCACACTCACATCCTTTTTAAACTGTTGTTGTGAGTGAATAGTTGGCAGTGTGAGCTGTTGTGTTTTTGTACATTTTGCTTGTGGGGAGGATCTAACATAGTGAAGATAACTACCTGAAATGGTGCTTGAAGCTATTTTACCTCAACAGCAATCACATCAATATAAATGATACTGTCTGAACTTCTATCTTGTTTGGAAATATATAGATATTTTTAAAAACTCAGTATTTTTGTGCAGAACTGGTTGCATATCATCAAATTGATAGAGTGAGCAGTTGTTAGCCGTACTACTAATCTCATCTTTAGATGGTAGCGTACTATACAAGCCCGTACTTTGACTTGTTGCGTGTAGGATTGAACTTTCATCTAGAGGACTTCACATGTAGGATGTGCTAAGCTGATAATGGGCAAGAGGTGGGAAACATCCATGAACTGGTCTCCAGGGAATTAGCCAAAGATACTTTTTCAATACCATATTTTAAAGTGGTACAATACAATTAAAAAAACAGTAGTATCAAAAATGTCAAGGCCTGCAAAACAGATCTGGAATCAGGTCATTCAACCCAGGGCTGCAAACACTATTAATGTGACAGAACATAATTACTTAAACTACAATGACGAGGACTTCTATTTTATCTTTTATTTCATTATCAAGATTTTGCATTTTTTAAATTTTATTTTGAGCTTAACAATTGTTTTCACAACTGTCTGGAGTTTGATATTTAACAGCATTAGAAAAAAATACATTTCAAGCGCAAGCTCACAAAACAAGGAAACAAATGTGCTGAAATATATTTAGTAACTTTTCCTGGAGCTGCATTTTTTTCTCTGAAAAAGAATCTGCTCTCAAGGATTATGCTTTATTTTAGTCCCTTTAACTTTTGCCATTATTTGAAGAGGGCCATTGAAATACCAAATTTCACGAAGGGTATTGTGCCATAGTATGCAATTCTGGTCTCAAGCCAATCACAATGCTGACATGTAGAAACAAACAACCAGTCACTTTCACACCTGTTGCAATTCAGAGTTACCATTTACCTGAATGCACATGTTTTGGGTCAGTGGGAGGAAGCTGGAGTAGCCCATACAGAAGTGGAGAACATGCTAACTCCACGCAGGAAGGTCCCATCAGGAGTCAACATAGGAACCTTCCTGCTGAGGCAGCGGCGTTTGCCCCGTGGCTATTGTGTAGCTCATCATGGACATTTTGGTAATCCATCCTGACCTCATGTTTACTAAACCCGATAATTGCCCAACTATACAATATTTTTATGCAGTTGATATCCTTGCAGTGATAAATCTGCAGAAAATACAGATTTGTGCTCTGCATGGCAGCTCCCCTGCTGTGTCTTGATCCCAGGTATCCAACCAATAAGCCTAATGACTTAGAGGAGCATTTATAATAACATGGGTGGGCAGTGGCGGGCGGATTAGGACTCCAGATGGTGCTGTTACTGCCTGCCTGTCTGCCGGGCCACGCGTGTACAGCTGCAGGAGATCACATGTTTTACTACTGCAGTCAGTCAGCGACTCTTAGTCTCTTTATAACACTAAAAGCTCACTATTACAGCATCAAGCATCAGCTGATCGTTTGTAAGGTTGACGGTTTGTTTGTGTGTTTAGTGGTAGACTAGTGTCATATAGCGAGGCTGAACACGCAACAGATGTGACACTATCAAATTAAAGCTTAATGCCCGGACGGCTGAAGGAAAACACTTGAGAGCTAACCATGAGACCACAAAGCTTAAACACAACTCAGAGTGTGTGCGTGCGTTTGTGTGTGTCCGCCTGCGCTCATGTCAGAGTGCATGTGATCTGCCAGAGAGACTTTTCACTCCACATGACGCGTGACACTTGTCACTGCAGCAGCACTTGGCGATGACCGCAGCTTCTTTGCTTTTATTTTGGAGAAACCTGGAGTCAGTTTTTCCTTTTTTTTTTTTTTAATTGAGGTGGGGAGGTTGGCTGTTTTCATGCCAGGCGTCAGCTGCTTGCACCCTTGGGTCATGCTACTCTGAACAGAAAAAAAAGAGGGATTTGCATAATTCATTAGTCGCTGTGGAACGGAGAGGCGACACAGGTGTCCCGGGTGGAGCGGGAGAACGAGCATGCCTAAGAAGCCAAAGGTAAAAATGAAAATGATGCACGACCTGTTCTTGTTTTTGTGTGAATCGTTGACTCAGCTTTGACTGTTATAGGAACTCTGAGCTATCAAAAGAGTGTGTGTCTCAGTTTGTGAAGTCTTTGCTGTTAAAACTTTAGCTTGTGACAACAACCCGGGCGTCCCAGTGGATATCCTGTGCCTGAGCTCTGTTGGCCTCGTACTTTTTAATCATGTATCCTCGCAGGACGGTGTCTGTCTTTTTATTGCTAATGGTGTTTTTCTGTTCGTAAAAGACAATCTGCAGGGTCATCTTTTATTTTTCATGTGCAAACAATGGCTCTGGTGAAATGGTTTGTTCATGCAGCTAAATCCTATCTCTGAAAACTGATTGAGATTAGAGCATTATTTAATCTTTGGCATTTTGCACAATGTAGGGCAGCGTCTGCTTTGTCTTGTGATCCCGTGACATTAAGCAATCTGCAATCTGTCTGCATGTGACAAAATTGATTTTATTCACTTTTTATACTCAAATACTGTCGAGGCATTAAAATCACTTTGTCAGCATGCCTCACCATAATGCATTAGATCTTTTGTTAAATGTCAGTAAGAATTTTTTCATGCAAATTATCGTTTCACTGTCTTAGAGAAGCAGATTCTCCTTGGTTATTAAGGATGAAGAAACTGTGCTGTCTGCAGAGAAAGCCCTTGGGTGTTTATCTCCTTAATTCTGATTAAAATACTTTTTTTAACAAAACAATAACCACCACTGTATAGCAACAGTGGTTATGAACAGGGTTGACAAAATATTCAGTATTTTGATGTCTTTTATTGCCACTTAAACACAAAGCTGTCACAAGAGCAAACTAATAAGGATTTTCTGTAAATACCAGCATACAAGGCCCGGGATGCATGACACTGAAGTTTTGCTAATACTTCCATAATTTCCAAACATATATTTGCAAGTACTGGTGTTTAAACAGATATAATGTGGGAAGCGTTTAATGTCCCTAACTAAAATTGACCTGTTCCTGTCATGGTAATATCCATTTTTGGTATAAAACACATTTTGTTCTTTGATAAATAATACTTTTGCTTAATAAAAGTAAGTACTGAGTAATGATGCAGTAAACCATAATGGTACATTACATGTTGCCAATATCATGGCCAACATTTGGGACATTTACATTGTAGATATTGTCCAAAATGATCAGATCTGTGAATACCAATAACCAACTTTTTAGGCAGGGGCAAAGTTTTATTGCTTCTGGGAAAACAAGAAAATTGCTGGTTCAATTCCCGTATTGGACAGGGGCTTTGTGTGTGGAGTTTGTGTGTTCTCCTTTAGCATGTGTGAGTTCTCTCCGGGCACTCCGGCTTCCTCCCACAGACCAAAAACATGCTTATTTATTTGAATTGGTTCCTCCAAGCTGCTATTGGGTCTGAGTGTGAGCATGAATGTTTGCTGTCTCTCTATGTGACCCTGTTATTGGCTGGTGGCCGGTTCAGGGTGAATCCACCTCTCGCTCAATGTCAGCTGGGATCAGCTGCAGCTCCCGTAACCCTGAACTTGAAAAGAAGTATAGATAATGGATGGATGAAACTTGTGGGCAAATATCTGCTAAGACTGATATTGCTCCACTAATATTGTGCATCACTGTATGAGACACCCTTCAAACACATAGTATTTCTTCTTAAAAGTTGTTTTTACTAATGTTCTGAGTAGGGATGTGAATTGAGACGATTTTATCAATACCAGTTCCATCATGGATTCTGTGGATCGATCCTACTGTTTTTTTGTTATTATTTCTGTGTATATTCCATATGGGAAAAAGTTGACCCACACAAATTATAAGTAACAACAATGTCAGACAAATAGTTTTTCTGATATTTGATGTCATACTGCAGAGACAAATGCTTCTACAGGTTGCTGGTGTTTCCACTCTTGCTTAAAATAATCCTGACACAAACGCTGGATGTTGTGCAGTCAGTGTTGCTTTGTGCTAAGGTAAACCACATTTTTGACAACATCTGTTCCCTGTCTGTCATGACCACATCTTCATCTTCTCTGATTTTGTTTCCGCAGACTGCCTCATATGCATCTGTGGGACAGATCCACAGATAATTTCCTGCACCCAAGTAAAGTATCATTTTGGATTTGTTTGCAAGACAGAAGACACTGCTTACATTGCTCAGATCTTTTGGCAATACGACCCTGAATTTTCATGTAAGCCATCTCCATAGCGTCTTTTACCACACTGTGGCTTTGCTTAGACTGACAGCACCCACTGGGAGCATATAAAGTGCTGCACAGTGGAGTAAAGATTATCCTGAAGCCTGGCTAGCTTGGCAAACAAGATCATAAGACCACTAGACAACTACAACTTCATGAGGTAATTGTGAGATCGCGAGTAAACTGAAAAAGCAACATCAAACTACAGGCTATATTGCCTGCCTGACGTTAATTTGCTGTGGGCATTGATACTATTACCATTATATCTGCTATATTTTGGTATTCCAGAAACTCCACTCCACAAGTAAGTTGGTCCCTATAAAACCTGTGTTATTTTTTCCAATTTCCATTTTTATTTTTTCCCATATTCATGCAAATTTAACCGTGAGACACTGTATAATGTAATGAAGTATAATCACTCACTCCTCAGGTGGTCCTCACACGTATCTTTAGAGGTCCAGTCAACAGTTTGTTGAAAAGATTTGCATTTGATCGCCTAACACAAAATAATTGTTGGGAAACTGCTCCGCCCTGTACTTTGGAGTTAGCCGAGAGTTTTGTAGCTTCTTTACCAACTAAGTCGGTGTCTCATTTTGACATGTTTGCATTGTTAATGAGCAGAGAAGGAGGAGGAGCAGAGGGGAAAAGTGTACACTGTGCCCAGCCTTGGTGACCCCCTTGGAGCATTTTCCCGAGCGGTACTTCAATATTTGTTAAGGAAAAAAAGATTTTATATAAAATGTCAGCCATTCCTGTTGCATTCCACGTTATAACCATATTGAATTACGCTTCTAATGTCCAGCTCTGTGATTCTGTCCGCGATTCTGTGATTATAGATTTTATAGGATCCCAGACAGGCTGCTTTGGACATTATCAACACACAGTGGAGCCCAAAGTGGTTCCACATGGTGTGATTGCTATTGTGTGCTCGGAATGGCTTTGCTGGTCCTCTATGCCCTCGAAGTGTCTTCTTTGTCTGCTTGACAAGGTGCGGCTGAACGCGTTGCTCTGGGAGCGCCTTCTGTTGGATCAGGTGGTTCACTGCTTCAGGCACCTTATTGTACTGTTAAGCTGCCTATTTCATATTCAAATGTTTATTTACAGTTCCAGAAATTGTTTTTACCCCATGCTGGAACAGATATTTCAATATTGGTTGAAAGGTGACAGCCCTACCATTGACTTGGTGTTTAATTACAAGAAGTTGTCTTTAAAATTGGAAGAAACGTTCAAGCAAAGTCTGTAGATACTGATGAAACAGTTTTGTAAATGGTTTGCTTCATTTGAGTCATTTATGCAGTGAGAAAAGGCGAAAATAGCTCTGTAGATTTGCAGCCTCAGTTGTGTTTAGTCTCCTTCAAATCCTCCTTTTAGTGAGACGACATATAATATGTAAAAACAAATTCTAACATTTGCTGACCAGGCTGTATGCCAGTCATTTCTTCTCCTTTAAACCCGGGATTGGTTGAAGGGCCGGAGCAGATTAAAATCTCCTTACAGCGAGAAGCAATCATGACAAAGTGAGTCAGGGGATGAAGTGGACACAAGCAATCACCCCTGTGGGCGTTATTGTGCACAGCGTGTGGATCGTGCCCCCGCCCTCCCGCAGACATGGACAGTGCACAGAAGAGCATGTGACGACACAACAGATGATCGTCTCACACTGAACCGCTCACACAGTTGGATTGTGTTCAAATGAGGAGCCTCTCAGCGGTGTCACAGCGCCGCACAAGAGTGGCTTTGTTAGACCAAAATGACTGGATGTTATGACAAGATGACAGAAAACTGAATGTGTTCAGAGGCGTGAGTTCAGAATAATAATGTTGAAGTGTTCTGACCCGGCTGAAAGCATAAAGAAAATAATTTTAAGGAAAGTTACGTGATCAGATTAAAGTAGTTTGTGATTTAGCTCTTGATTGATGATGTGAATTAATAACATTTTACTGATACCTGTGATTATTTTAATATTCCCCTATCGATTTCTGAGTGGGAAAAAAAACTGCCCTTTGTGAAACAAGCATCTTTAGGTCAATAACACTTCTCCACACTTTCTAACAAGATTTGGACTTGTGACATCCTTGATTTTTAAGGCATGCAGAGCAAAGTGGAAGGAGTTGATTAGGGAATTGATAATCAAAAATACTCATGATAACTATTTTTTGAGGGAGTTATTGATTTTGAACTAGAGTTTTCTATTCCAATCTCTCCTCTTGATAAGGTGATTAATATAGTTAGGACATTTATACATTGTTGCAAACAGCTAGCTCTTCTGACTCTCCAATACGACCAAGTCACGTCAGAAAGGTCAGGGTTCCCACTCTTTTTTAGAAATCATTTTCCAGGACTTTTCCAGGACATTTTCCAGGATGTTTTCCAGGACTTTTTCCAGTGTCACATAACCAACTGAAGTTACATTGTTGCTGTGGGCAGTTTTCAATTCTAGTTAGCCTCCTAAAAAACAAGATTAGAGGTTGATGAACAATATCTCTAGCTATTGATCATATTGATCTTAGAATTTCTTTGTTTCTAGCTCTCCAGCACGATACATAAACATATTTTTAATCTTTATTTACTCTGCTTTTTTCTGAATAGATTTTGTTAATTTAGCCTGAATTTCATTTTGTCATTTTTTTATTATTTCTTTTTTGTCCCCACTGTTTTGAGTTTTTATATTTTATGCCTTAACTTGCATTATTTTACCTACTCACATTTTCTGGCTATGTGTACATTAAGTACCGAGTACATTTTTACTTCATTCAAGCTAGAAGGAAGACAAGTAATTTTGCAGGACAATTTAAGCTTTTCCAGGACATTTCACTTTTTTCCTCATTTTCCATTTGTTTTCCATGACTGGAAAATTGGGCAATCATTTTCCAGGTTTTCCAGGACGAGTGGGAACCCTGAAGGTGTCCTTCAGCAGCAGTTTACTAGCTAATCCAACTTTATACGAGCCCATGTTGACAAACAGTCCCATGTAAAGTGCAGTAGACAGACAAACAACAGAAAAAGCTACTATCCACCTCTGTATGGTCTCTTTATGAAACCTAAAAAACATACTTTCACTCACTACCGAATATACATTTCCTGGGAGCCATTGCTCAACATGCCAACGCTGTTAACTCATTGTAGACAGCAGAGCAGCGCACAGCAATGTAACTTCCAAGGTCGAGCCAGGGAGTGGCAGGCCTAGAGTATATGCCTGGGTATGGTACATATTACCATTGCTGAAACTAAACTGTTAGAAGAAGACTATGAAACACAGCGTTCAGAGTCATCCAAAGAAGCTTACAGGGCTCACTTCCAAATAGATGGACCTTACTGTTTGATGTTTTGGCATCGTTTAACATGAGTATCCGGCATTATGACAACATCTATAGGTCAGAAAAGAGGAAAAGAAAAGCAGTGAGTGTTTAAATGTATCTGAGCTTACACAGAGGGAGATGATACTGTGGATCGACATGTCTCTGTGAACAGAAATCCTCACACATAAAGAGTGAAAGGCCCTTTCTGTGGTTTAAAGTGGAACAAAATTGACCACCATCAACCTTGTATGCTACTGAAAGTGACTGAGGCCCCCGAATCACAGAAATTTGCAAAGAAAACCAAAGTCAGGGATCACACTGACAGAGTGTGCAGCACATTAGTTTGTAGCAGAGCGCTCTTGCCCATTGACTTTCTTGCATGTTGGTTTATGATAATTAATTATAAGCATGGAAGCATCCTCGTGTTGTCATCGTTCGCCTGTTTAAAACAAGTAATTTTACGATTTTATGAAGGGTTTCTTTAATTCTACAAGTTTTAGTATTCTTTTTTTTTTTTAAATGTATTTTTTGGGGCATTTTTTGCCTTTAATGATAGGAGAGAGACAGTGGACAGGCCCGTGAAAGGGGGCGAGAGCAGGGGAAGACACTCCGCGAACTGGTCACTGGCGGGACTCGAACCCAGACCGGCAGAAGCATGTACATGGGGTGCCTGGTTGCTAACCACTCCGCCAAACCAGCACCCCGAAGTTTTAGTATTCTTTTGCCTTTGGCTGATCACAACACTACTCTATGAATGTGTTCATTTGTGTTTGTACAGTGAGTGAGCGTGATGCCCTCCCACCTTTCCCAGTCTGTCCCGTGCGTGACTGTATTGGTCACAATGGCCCAGATTTGCCAGCTGAAGAGTTTTTCCTATGGCTCCATGTGGGGCAGCCGATGTGTTGATGTGCTCAGCGAGCGTGAAGCCACTCAGCACCTCGCGCTTGCCCTGCTGCCGCCGAGCGCTCGCCGTCCTCTGATGTTCATGTCAGCGCTTCAGGAGTCATCAAGTCTTTGCTTCCACTCGCTGTCCAGCAGCTCCGACATGATGCTTATTCCCTTGGGCATGCTCGACAAGTTCTCTTTGTCTCCTCTGACCAAACACATCCTGGGGAGGGTAAGCTTTACGCGAGCTTTCGTCTGCATTCAGGGAAGTTCAGCCTCATGTGTATTACATGTGTGCAGGTGTCCTTTGGTGGGGAGCTAAGGTGGACAGCTGGGGCCTCTATCTCCATTTTTTTCTTATCCTCTCTCTCTCTTTACCTTGCACATTTCCGTCCTTTCTTTCTCACAGTCCAGGGCTCAGGGACTCACAGGGCTTGAGTGGCCAAGTCTGTGTTAGAGTAAAGTAACCTCGCTCAGGGGATGGCTGGTATAGTCCGGAGTTATTATCAAATGTAAATTATACATACTTCAGATGCCACAGATATTCTCTTGTCTTTGGTATATTTTGGAGCATAGTGGTTTTTCTTCCATTCTTATCCCTCTCTTAGAGTCAGTTAAGAAAGTTTATATCATTTTTAACCCTGTATTGTAAATGCAGAGCTGTTACCGTGACTAACTTTCAAGTCCTGCTGTTAGCCTTGCACGGACTTGAAGATACAATATGTAGGATTTTTGCCCTTAAATTTCCAAATGAATTGGTTGATTACTTTAATCACCTCAAGTATTTTAGTAGTTTTTTTAAAGCCAGAATTCTTCTTTTTCTATTAAGCAATGTTTCCCCCACCAACTGTTAAAGTCAGACTTAATGAATATTTGTGTAATTATTTTTGTCACTGCAGTGCATGGATTTGTTTTGCTACTTTGCACAATGTTTTTGCTCTGCTTGCTTGTACCTGCCAAGCACAAGTGCGTCTTTTTTTCTCAGAGATATGTATGCTGCCAAGACAGTCTTTGTACACAGACAGACTTTCTACTTAGCAGAAGAAATCACCTTGTTTTGGGTGGTCAATTTTGTATCGGCATACGTACAACTATAGCATTTCACTTCATTTTTCAAGAAACTGATTTTTGTTGTGTTTAAGAGAAGCACCTCTTTCTAAAAAATGTGGATGGCTTTTATGGGTTTATACTATCAAAACGGGTAAGGTTACAGATCATTAATTGGCAATCATGCTTGGCTTTTTATTGGAGTTATAGTGGTGCGCTGTGTGATGTAATAAGAAGCACATGTGAATAGACAAAATACTTTACAAAAAAACATGAGTCTAGGTAGTCATTAATTTCTCCTCCCTTTTCTGTGATTGTTCTTAATATTTGTTCCATTCAAAATGATGATTGAATCTTCTGTTGCCGAGCATGAGTTTTGAGCAGTGTTAGTGACGGTTGATCAGATTGGTTAAGATCAGAAAAAAAGTTGTCAAACTTTTACCTGAGTCCCTATCCTTATTTATTGCTCAGGTTAATCTATACCTTAAGCCTGTAGAGGTAAAAGCCCTGGATTCTGCGGGGCTGACATGTCATTTATATTTAAACTGGATTAGTTTAATTAACTGAACAGCAAGCCAAAAAGAAGATAAAACACATACCTCGGACTCCATTCTTTAAGACCACAGTAATGGACAAAAACATCCATTAAAAACGTGTACATTCAACCCCTTGATACTCGCCCTAGACATGTTTAACAGGCTGATGAGTGACTTCAGATAAAAATGCTTATGGGTGTAAGTGCATCTTTCGGACCTGGTGATATGAAGGGCTGGGCAATTAATCGAAAAATAATCGAAATCGACATTTGGACCCCCTAATCAAACTCACGTCAATTATTTTGGTTATTTACCCTGTGTAAGTCACAAGACCACACACCCTCCATACAGTCTACATTCAGTTCCACTACGGGCGAAGGAAGCGCCACCAACATGGAGGAGACAAGTGCCAATCTATCAGATGACCTTGTAGCCAAGAAAAAATGCTGTCTCCATTGTTTGGGCACATTTTGGATTCTTTGCTGAGGACATCGAGCAAAAAGAAGTGAAGTGTAAATACTGCTGGAAGACCGTGTCGACAACTGTCGGTATCACCACAAATTTGTTTCAACATATTATAAAATAATCGTTCATCTATCGTAATCAAGGTAAGAGTTTCAATTAATCGTGATATTGAGATTAGCAAGTATTGCCCAGCCTTAGTGATATGTGTCAAGATTTATATTTCAAGATTTTTCAGCTGAACAGCGATATTTAATATATCTCAATCCTTTTAGAGATAAAATCTAATAAAACACAGGTCCATGGAAGCTTAAATCCACATTGTTTTGGGTCAAAGAGCAGCAAAAGCGTGAGGTTTGGGGCTGCAGCTCAAAATGTTACATTGTCATCATATTGTGCTTTGTGGCACTAAAGTAAATTTGAAAAGGATTTGTCCTGCTCAGTTTTTTATAATACCTGTTAATAATTCTCAGCAAAATAGTCTTCATTCTGCTCATCCGAAATTAAGAACATAAAACACTTTTAGCACCCAGCCCTCTCTTTAGTTGTGTTATTGGCATCTTTCCCTCCATGTTGGCGCTGCTGACATGGCTGTTGTTGTAAGTGAGATAAATGTAGAACATACTTTTTTAAAAACTCAATATATCCCCCATCCCCAGTGCATGAATGTAAGTGTGAGCAAGATTGTATCTCAGCCCTGTGACTGACAAGTAACCAGCCCCTCAAAACTATTTGTAAGATAAATAATATATATATAACGGATGGATCTTCTCAGTCCTTTGTATTAAATTTAAAAGTATTTCTAACTTTAGAAGAACTGTGACTTTGCAAAGACTTTATTTGGGGCGTAAATGTAGCTGCAGGCACTGATAAAAGCACATTAAATGATAAGCTAGCACAATAAAGTCTAACATTTCCTTTGGTCCAAAAGGGTGGTTGTAAAGGGTAAGGGTTATTTCCAGGGTAAACAGCGAAGCTTTAGAACCTGTTTAGTTTGACAACTTTACTTATGTCATACTTAAGGAACTACAACAAAAACAAGAGGCTTGCAGGGTGGAGAGTGGGAGTATTTTCTTCCAGGAAAACTGAAACATTAATCCACCTCTTTCATCCAGCACTTGAAGCCCTCTAAGGAGACTTTAATTTGTGTAAGAGCGTTCTTGGCATGCCAAAATGCTTTTGAAGGGGTCTTTCTTTCAGGAACTCAATGATCTTATTGTGGTGTGCGTTAGCCAGTTAGTGATCGTTTTAGGTTTACTAAACATCCATAACAAAATTTGTGTGAATTACAGCCTGTCAGAACAGCCTTGACAGAAAATGAAAACAGTGTTGATATTGTTGGATATTACTCGTGTCTTTAGCAGGGAGCTTCAGGTCAGACTCAATTGATTATCTTCATATTCGTCCATGTTTTGTCTCGTGTTTTTTGCATCCTCAGTGTTATTGATGAAAAACTCATGATCGTACTGTTTGACGCAAGCACTATTCAGCAGAGGAGAAGTTTATTTTTACTGTGGTGGAGGTGATGGCCACTGTGGTATGAGAATGGCTTTTGTTTGTTTTAACTCTTGAGTAGGATGCCAGGATGCAAGAATGATTGGTGGCTTTAACTCTCGGAGCCTTGCAAAGACAGTGCCACCACTTTGGTGATGTTTGTAAGCTACAGAGACAAAACAAGGGATGAGAATTGATATTTTATTGATTCCAGTGCCATTACTTATGCCTCCCATCAATCCAGTTATCAATTCTTTTATCCATTTCTGTGGATGTTTTTTGGGATAAAGTCGGCCTTTTCTGGCTTTCTTTTTCATCGTCAAATACATCGCACAATGTGATATGACCTTTGCTGTTTTTAAAGATCAGTAGAATTAAATAGGGATGCACAATATTATTGATATGATATCAGTCAGCAAATGTTGGCTTAAAAAGGTAAATGTTGTAACTGGCCCCTGTTGAAGTTTTTACTGATTTTTACAGCCAACCTGTCAGTCATAAAATCGCCCATATATCAGCTGCATTATTGGGAAAATACATAAATGTACCACATTGCTTCACTTTATAATCACTGCATGAGTACGTTTAACTTTTAAGAGTTTCCCTTTTTAGAAACAGCAAAAATGTGCGTCGGACAAAGACAATAAAGTCCAAATCTGAAGAAAAAAGTCTGCTAGGGCTGGGTATTTCCAGCAACTTCACGATACGATACGCATCCCGATACACATAAATTGTGAACATTGACTATGCTTTAAGCAAAATTCTTGACACATTTAGTTTTTTCTTATAAGAAGAAAAAGATCAAGGATGAGTTTTAAGTGGTTTTACAACTTGAGAGACATAAATTCAGATCCTCAAAGATGGTAGACCTAAGTTCAAATTTAGAACATATGCTTCATTATGTAGCTAGCCTTTTACCTTGAACTGTGCCACTGTTAACATTACCCAAAGTGTATTTACAACAACTGTCAAAATATTTAGGCCGTATCGATTCTGTAGAATCCGTATCGATACACGGATCCCAAAGGAGTGCGATAGGATCTTTTGCCGTATCGATATTTTGAGCACAGGCCTAAAGTCTGCACACTGGCCAATTTCCAGAATAGAAAATGTATTGCAACATTTTGGTCAAAGACCTTTTTCAAGCAAAAAAAGGTCTTGAAAAAGGTCTTTGGCCAAAACGTTGCAATTAATTTTCTATTCTGGAAGTTGGTCAGTGTGTGGGATATTTTCTTATGGAGTTTTGTTTTCAAAATGAAATTGATGTTTTTCTTGTTTAACATCCTTAAACACAAAAATTGCCACATTAAAAGCAACAAGTCATTAGTTATGAAGTTAAGAATTATTGCACCTAACCAAAAAATGAAAGCTTTAGCTACAGCAAGTTTGGAAATACCCCATAGATGCAAAAATCCAAAATTGTGCTATATTCAAACACGACATGGAAGTCAGCTCAGAAACCTGCACCTGACCAAAATCAGCAAAGGCCGATTATCTGTTGATCCTAAAGATGATCTTACATGATCATCCTGTAGTGTGAGGTGTGAGTAGACTTATTTTATTCTCTCAGAAGAGGATCAGGGCTGCCCTGATTTGAGATTTTAAATATTAAACATGTTCAAAATTTGAATCAAAAAATCCTCATGTGTAAAGTGCATGATGAACAGCACGTCCTCTGTTTGTTTGTTTTTTTTGCATGAACCTGCACCATGCCAATCAGGGAACAAGTCGACTGGAGCAGGAAGCAAATGTAGCCATGGCAATGACAGTCAGTCCAGCAATTCCTCCTAGCATTGTCCACCATGTTTTATTTTAAACTTGATTTAACTAGGAGAACCTCATTAAGATTAAGGATCCCTTATACAAGAATGACCATTTATCTAGTTACTGACATGAACAGTTACAAACACAGAGCAACAGTAACGACCAGTTCACTGACACCTGCAGCCTGCTTCATCTTCCTCCAGAGCCTTTAACCTGCTTTTAAAAAGATTTAAAGAAACCACCTCCATGAGACACAGTTTTTCCTGCAGCAGGTTCCAGTCCAGCTGATCTAAACTTATTTTGCCCCTTTCGAGAGGAACAGATGGTAAAAACAAGTATTGTTTGTTAACACTGGAGTGGCTTTTGATCACTCAGATGTAAGAGTAGAGGCCCTGGATCTGGGTGAATGAGCTGGTTGGTGTTGTGCTTCGTCTCTCTTTGTTGCACAAGAACAATACTGGATAAGGCTTTAAAAATCTTTACATGTGATCCAGGGTGATAAAAGACTAATTGCCACAGTGTGCAGATATCTTGTGCTGAGGGCTTTTACTTTTGTCACCATGGAAATCAAATCTGTATCAGTTTCATTAGGTTTTTACTCACATACATAACAATCTGAACTAACAGCATTTCTAAAAATGTAAAAGCACAAACCTGAACTTTACTCAGGGGGTCATAATAGCTACTTGTCTACATGTTAAAGGGTAACAGCTGCCGATGAATGTGTAACACATTCACATGTTGTATTGATCCCTCCTCTCCTGCTACAATTACTGTATTCTGGTTCAGAGAGCTCCTCGCTGGCCTTTGTGTGCCTGTCAGAGTGAACGCCTGCTGACGTCATGGGCTGCATGTATACTGATCGATAAGCCAAAGGCAATGCCAGCGCTCATTTCCCAGCGCTGCAGAACAAGAAGACATTGATCTGTCAAACTCCATTCTGAAAGGCCTGATAATTACCACGGCCTGGGAAGAATCCTCCAGTGTCATTACATTATGGTAATTACACAAAATAAAGCTACTAATCTGGACTGAAGATTGATTTGCTTTTGTTAATGTGACGGAAAGGATGCAGTGAAAGCTCGTGGGGGCTTTTAGCTGCATCATGTACATTAAGCCGTAAACTTTAAATGTAGTCTTCAGCATAAATGCCTGGCAGAGAGAGCTGGAGCTGTACAGGATCAGTGAATATACAGTCATTCAAACATCATTTCTATGGGACTAGATTTTAACATGACACTTTTAAATGTTTCTTGGGCGTCATGAAAATCTTTCTAGATTCTTCTTCTATTCCATTTTATTATCTGACAGGGTGATGGGATTACTTAGATGTCAGGATCACACTTCCTGATCAACTGTCATCGCTCTCAGCATGCAGAGGTTTTTGCCTAAAGGCTGGTCTTAATTAGAGTCTGAGTTTCACCTTCTTTACCTCGACCTCATGTGGCACAGCAGGACTTCAGATTAGAGCACAGACTGTTATTTATTGGGTATTTCTTTCTATATATTAACTGGAGTTGTATTAAGACCATACATTGAATTCTGAAATGCAGTAACCATATGTAGGGCTGGGTTTTTCCAGCAACCATATGATAAGTATCCTCATAATTAAGGCCATGATATCATATGTATCGCAATGTGTGTAAATTGTGGACATTGACTACGCTTTTAATGGAAGTCCCAACATCTTTTTTTTTCTTTTTTTGTAAGTGCCATAATTTATCGGTTATTACATTTTACTCGAATATAACACGCGCCCAAATTTTGCCCAAACCTTACTCTCTCTGACATCTCAAAAATTACCTTTATTCAAAGTTTTGATAAATGAATTTTCAGTATTTTCACTACAAATACTCTCTCTCAAACACCTTTTGCTTCACACATACCCAATTACTAGTGTACTGACCAATCAGAGAGCAGCTATCATCGTGCTGAAGACTTCAACCAATCACAGTGCAGCTATTTTGCGTCCCCTTCCTCACAAGATAGCAATGCTTTAAATTGCCAGTGAGTGGTAACACTTGACAACTTAACAATGATGACACAAAGTTAAACTAATTAAGACCCAAAATATTTGATTCAATCAGTTTAACAGACAGTTTAAGAAGAATTAAGCAAGTTTGGCGGTAATGTTTCACAGAGAAAGAGAATATTTTTGCTTTTTGTATCAGATGTGTCACAGCTGTGATGTTGGCAAGACTAATTATTTTAAGTACTTTGCTTGTACTCATGTGTAATACGCACCCGAAAAATTAGAGCTTATGTTAAAGCAAAAAAAAGTGTATGTTATAATGCAAGAAATTACGGTAAAAAGAGCTAGGTGAGATTTAGGTGAGATTAAAAAGATTCTACATTCCAGACATTTAAATTCCACATAGATCTTAAAAATAATTTAAAATTTTGGAACTTTAAAGCATCACTTAGTTTTGCTTCTGCTGCAGTGTTTTGAACAGAAGCACTGACAACACTAACCAAGCCGGATCAAACAAGTGCTGCTAGCATTTGACCAAAGCTGAGGATGTAGGGTAGAACTTTGGAAACTCTTTCTTTGTTGTTGAATTATTCTTAAAATGAATTACTGCTTTGTCCAAGGGTATACTAGGTAGGTTTCAACTTCTCATTTCCTTTTAGTGTTTTTTACACTAATACTTGTATGGAAAACACAAAACATCCATGGCATCAGGACTTCTCTGCCCCCCTCCATTACTTCATCTGCAGCTGGTTAAAATGGCTTAAACCCCTGGACCCCTTGAACAGACCTACCAGTGTGACGTCCTGATTTTGTTTCATCAGAAGTTTAAGCCCAAGTTTAAGGCTAGCTTAGTGCAGAGCAGAGACAGTATAGTGATGTGTTTACTGCAAAGGCTCAGATCACAATAACAATAATGAAGCTGCTAATACTTAAAAAGTTAATCCAAAGTCACCATGGTGGCGAATTATATTCTAGTTTTTACTTTTATTCATCATAGTATATTCACTGCCTTCTATTTCCACAGAGACACCATTAAAATAATTGGTTCTGTTACACAACAACTGTATTTTTAATCTGACTTTGTTATGTCAGACTGCTGAAGAGTTTACACGGTGCAGGACTGGAAACTATTGTCCTGGTGAGCTGAGGATAACTATCCCACAGTTTGCCACGTGCTGAGCACACGCCCTGCCTGGATTATAATCCTCAAAAAAGGGGTTAACCCTGATCAAACACAATATAATCCAGGATTTAGGCTGGGCAGCCCAGAAAACATTTTCTCCACCGTGACAGATACAAATCTGAGCTTTATTGGAATGTTGAATAAAGCTCAGAGCTTGTCATTTTAAAGTGGTATGATGTTCCAGGATGGACATAAAAAAAATCAGTTCATCTGTGTTTCTCATTTGGTATTTTTCCTCCTGTGATTTAGCTGCATTCCTCCCTGTGCTCCTGTTTTATAACAGGAACATTGTAATGAGTTATGGTTTGATTTCGTGAACTCATGACTCAGCTTTGGCAGCCTTCAGCTAATGTTTTGACTCATGTTTTACCGCTTTGATAGCGTATTTGACTTTTCCCAGCCTACATGAGCTCTGACGTTACAGCGGGGTGATTACAAACACACATCACAGATTCAGAGTGTTTCATGTCTGTTCAGAACACCAACCACCAAAGTTTATGACATGAGCTCCAGCTGGATTACACAGGAGCTCAGACTTCTGATGGAAGTCTGTTACTTATCTGTTTAAAACTTTCACATGGCCTTTATTATGCCCCCGTGCTGGTGATTGTCACTGGCATTTTGCTTACAGGTTGTACACCCATCTGTCTGTTTTGGCCATTCCTGTACGGATAAACTACAAACAGAAACTGCACACAAACTCAATAAAGTGCTCTTCTTCTTTTGGGAGGTGTAGGGTTGCAGCTGTATAAAGTAAAACACTGTCACTGCCCTCATTCACGTCTAAACTAAGCTGTGACAAGCTGAGCCCATTCTGCTGAAGTGAAAAGTTGGCATATGATTATTGAGACAACAGGTTGTCTCTTAAAGTTGTAGTGGTGTATGCTCACTTGGTTTAGGGTGAATCCCAATTCTACCCCTTAGCCCTTCCCCTTCATCATACCCCTTCCCCTTATGCCTCTGTTTTGAGGGCTAATGGGACGGGGAGAAAACACTGTTGAGAAACAAGACACCACTCGATTCCCACTACGTCATCAGCCAGAGCCGCTCACTAGCTGTGATGAAGGCAGATGCGACAATAGCCATAGCAACAACTGCGAAAGCTAGGTCATTATAGCAAGAAATTTTAAAATACAACAAACAATACAAAACATGATTAATATTTACTTTATGATTTAATCATTACTTATAATTATCCTCCTTCAGTCTCCGCTCTGCCTTCTTGCCAGTGGGGTAGGTGTATTGTGGGAAATTTTCATACCCCTTTGTTTCAACTGAGGTCCCGGTCTGTTTTTGTTTCGAGAGCTGTGCAGCCCTTCATCGTAGCCCTACAGAGAATTGGGACAACCCTTAACTAGACGTGAACGTGTAAAACCAAGGAGTAAGAAAAGGGCCCGTGGGTACAGTTTAGATAATTGTAAATTGACCCGCTGAAAACAGTCTCAAGTTTCAATCTGTTGTCTGAATTGGACTTTTAAATTATTTTAATTCGTAATAGTACTGCATCGTGTAGTTTGGCTTCTGCTGCCACCTTTTGAACTTTTTAAAAACTGCACCATAGGTGATATTTCCAAGTTGTATTTCACTACTGCTGACAAACTCTGCACAAATGTCCATTCTGACTTCACTCTGTGCTTATTTGATTCAAAAGTGAATCAGTCAGAGGTCAAGGTCATTTGTCTGTCCTTGCTTGTGAAGTCAGTATTTCATCAGTGCTATGGAGGATGTCCCTAAAATTTTGATCCCATGTCCCAGAATTTTTGACCATTTACATCATTTCTTTGATTGCCTGATTATGAAGGATTTAAGCTGAATAATAAAAAAAAAAGAATGTCTTTAAAGTATCCGATGCAGCTCTTTTCCCCTCCCCTTTGGAGCTGCTCAGATCTGTGAGGGTGGGGCTACCATAGGCTGTGATAATGCGCTCTGTGGTGATTGGCTGCCTATCAGTGTCTCATGGGTGGGTGGAGGAGGGCTTACAGGCTGCAGATCAGACTTTCAAAACAGTCATGAGGTCTGCCTGTGACAAGCAGAAAACACACATGTAGGTGGAGCCTGTATAGCTGTGACATCATAAGTGTGTTTCTCCATAAACAGAGAGTATATTCAAATCATCATGTCCCTCTGCTCATGGGACCCTCATGCATGAATGTCCAGTCTAACTCAATACGATACGATAGAACTACCAGTTCGGTGAAAACTACGAATTTTTCAGAAAAATAAAAACATCTTACTACAAAGGAATGTGGAAAGTGCAGTTTTATTTATTAAATCTATATTGTTTATATTGTTGCTGTTTCAATATTGATATCTTGAATGTTCATATCTCGATATAGATACAATAACGATATATCGTTCAACCCTAAGAAGTTATGTCTCTAAAACACTTTCAGATTTTTTAAAACAATACACAGATGTCCACTCTGACTGGAGGATGTAGTATTTGGATTTTGGATGTTGTAGATCACTTTCAAAGTACTTTTGTACTTGTAAGCACATTATCTTTTGACATCTTTTGGGGATTTCCTTCAGACTTTGCATAAGGGCTCTCATCACCAATATCTCAAGAATGCTTAAAGTATGTTTCTAAAAAAAATTAGCATTGTGACTTGGTTGTAAATATTTTTTCCTGTGTCTAAGTTCATGATCAGAAATCACACCAGCCCTCTGCTTGACCTACCGCTTAACTCTGTCATATCTGGTAGCCAGTGTTGGGAGTAATGCATTACAAAAGTAATGTGATTACTGTAATGCATTCCTTTTGACTGTATTGTAGTAATGTAAGGCATTACAAAAAAAACAGTAATATTTCACTTGGTACAAATGTCAGTAATGCAAGTTACAATGCATTTTTAATTCAACCCAAAATGAAGAGGTGTTTTTTTGTTTGTTTAAATACAAATTTGCCAAATACTTGGTGAGATCAGCGGAGGAGAAAAGTTCTCCACTAGGCCTAAAGTTATAGTATCTCTAACACAACTTAACCGAATTTGACCTTTTGTCTGTTTTTGCTATGATCGTTTCTTGTATTGTGCCATGAAGCATCAATGTGTCTATTATATTCAACTGTTTTTAGCCTGCAGTCCTCATGTAAAGAATTCAAGATCCTTTGTGTTATCTTACCTTGGCTAAAAGCTAGTTTAATTATTTGTCATGTAACGTCTGAGCGGAAAGTTTCAATGGCTTTGGTCGCCTCAATGATGAAAGCAAATATGGCATTTCGTGGATGCAGTGAAGATAATTACTTCCTGAAGTTTTTGGTCTCAGCAACATGTGCCGAGACTATACAGTGAGTTCAAATCCTGTAGCCTTCGCCTCTTTAATGCAAAGTGGAACACGTAAACTCCCAGATCACACACTCAGACATAAAAAGCTTCTGCAGCTGCTTTTGGTGCTTTCTGGAATTTCCAGGTCGGCCCTGTCGGCCAGAGATCTTACTTCCTAACTGGCTGTGTGTGTGTGAAACAGAGAGTGTGTATATGTGTGTATGGGAGGGGAGAGGGGAGAGGGGTGAGGGGGGCTTGTTTTTGGGGGCTGGAGGACGGTCACGGCGCTCTGAAGGAGTGTTCTCCCAGCGTGGGAAAGACGCTCGTCCTTTCTCTGCCTCCAAGGGACTAAAGTAAGCCAAAGACGGGATCACCAACTCCTCTGCTCCGGATACAAACTTCCTCTGCTCAAGTTGTTCCCCCTTCTGGAGCCGGGACAAGGGGCTTTGTGGGAGGGAAGCAGCCGGGCTGGTTGGAGTTCTTGAGCTCTGAGAGGAGATGGACAGCAGCTGAGGAGATTTTCTCCCAGCCGGGCTGAACAGCAGGGACGGGTAGGGAAGAAATGTACCACTCGGGCAGTGAGGAGTCGGATCTGGTGAGTTTGAGTAAACACATCTCAAAAGTTCTTTCTCACTCCTCTGAGCCGAACGTGCCAGCAGCTCTCACTGTTCTTCTCGTCTCCTGTCTGAACAAAGAGGAAGGGCTCGTGCTGCAGGAGAATGGAGGTTATTAGTGCAGATTTATAAGGGGCGTAAACACACACTTCCTATTTTTCTCCCCCACAGCTTTGCCTCAAAGTTGGTGACACTATTGAAAATGCACACTGTGTTTCCTTTGGAGAGGAAAGCACTGCTGCATGGCTTTGAGCAGAGCAAAGTGTGAACCCGGGGTCGTTTGAGCGAGCAGCCGGGGAGAGCGTTGTGCTTTATGTACAGAGGACACAAAACTTAGCTAAGTTTTGTCACTTTGCCAGCTGACCCAGACAGGGAGTCTTTGTGGGTTTTGAGTACTTCTGTGTTATTTCAGAAAATGGTAACTCGCTAGTAAATGAGTGGATGTTATGACCATTTAGTGTCCCATAATTCTTAGATGTCATGTTCTTTTTGTGTGTGCAAATGTAGTGATATGTTGTGGGGCAGCTTCGGCTCGACGCCAGAGTCATTCATCTCTCTAGTGGAAGCTTGAGTTTGTCCCAGCTCCAGCACTCGCATGTCAAAGTGTCCTCAGGCAAGACACTCAACCCTTATTGTCCCCCTGAGTAAGTGGTGTGTAAGTGTGTATGAATGAAAACAATCAAAACTGTTGACAACTTCATATCGCATCCTCTTTCATCAGTGTGTAAATCTGGTGTCTGGAGTATTTTGACAATTAAGGCAACTACAGAAGCAAGTCTGTTTTACCACTCCATGTTAAAGTTACAGGACATGAGTAGCTACACGTTGACCTGATTAATATCTGATGTCCCTTTGAAACTGCTCCCCTCTGTGACATTTTCATCCAGCCTTTTGAGCATCCAGGCTCTCTGACTTATGTAGACAGCTCAGTCAGGTTTCAGTTGAGACAGTCCAGCCTGCCACCTTGTCGCTTAGCAAACCTCAAAACCAAATGAGGCTGATTTTAATACAAACAATTCATCACCAAATATTTGCCTGGTACTATTATCCCTCAATTCTGGCCTAAGATCCTCCGGTGTTCACCTGTCCACCTGTGTTGAAAATGGACTGATACGTGCACAAGACGACAAGCAGGAAAGGGACAGTTTTGTTAAAGTCACTCTTTGTGTTATTTCTGTTTGTGTTGTGAAGACAGACTTCAAGATAAAGAAAACCCAAAACAAAGCCCAATCATGCTAACAGTTCCGTCTGTTGCTTAAATTGCTCAGAAATGGCATTCATTATTATCAAGAAAGTGATTTTCAAGTTTCTTTTCACGCTGTTACGGGATCATTAATGCCCTGAACATTATTGAATTCAACCTCATCTGGTCTCCCAAAATTAAAACATTAGCAAAATTAAGTGAACGTTGTCACATTTAAGTTGTTTATCAGTCAGGATGGGAATCAATAGACTAATTTGATACTAATTTCAGTTATCAAATCTGCTTTTTGATTTGATTCTCTAATGGTTCTCTTATTGATTACTGTGAAGTTTCTGTACGGGCAGAAGTTGACTTACATTGTTTTCAGCAGCAACAATGTCAAACACATGGCCCACCAGATATTAACTGCATGGATTAACAGCTCTGCAAGTTGATGACGTTTCAAACTGCAAAACGTCTAGTAAAATCTATTTTTCAAACATTATGCCATAATTCTTCTGTCTGCAATGGTTGCATATAGGGCTGGGAAATATATCGATTAATTCAACTTTTTTTCTGTAGAAGATTTAAAAATTAAAAATCAAGATGTGATTCATTTACTCACTTAAATTGTAAGTAGTTGCAAAGTTTGAAAAAATATAAATACTGAAACTTTACAGTTTTCATGATGGTGGCCCTGTCAGGTTTTGCACAAACACTTTTATAGGCTTGTATTTATTTATTTTTATTAGTTTAAATATTGATTTTGACAGAAAGAAACATGTTAAGCTGTGAAAATTCCTCAGCTTTCAGTGTTTAGGCAAACCTGCCTGTTAAGGCAAAACTACATAATCAACTTTTAATGACAAAGTTTAATTTCAAGAGGGAAATTCTGATTGATTTAGGAGTATATTTTGACAACATAAAGGTCGAACTCGATTCATGTCATTTTTGTGTCACTTGGATTTTTTTTTGCTTTGAGAGGAAAACAAATCGATTAAAATCATAAATCGAGTGTTGTGGGGAAAAAATCAGGGATTTTTTTTAGGCCATATCGCCCAGCCATAGTTGCACATCTTCCTTCTTTTTCTCAGTCGTGCTGGCTGCCTTTAACAAAAGAATGAAGTCCTTTACTTGCAAGGAATGTAGAATATAGTGGAAGGATGTGCCAAGCAAAAAGACCAATGATATCGATATTTTGAGGGAATTGTTAGCATTCTCAACTAGAATTGGTTTTCAATCCCCATCCCTATTTACCAGTGGGCAAAAGCTGATTTTAAGACCATAATATGACGTATATCTGTGTCTTAACATGGATTTCCTGGTATTAAACAATTTTATTCTTTTTTTGCAAGACAAAGGACAGGGCCATAGATTGATCGAGAGAAGAATATTGCTAAAGTATTTTTTGAGCTAATAAAATACAAAATGCTGGTAACCAGTAAATGTTGATTATCTTGATGCAAGATTTGACTTTTCAACCCTTTTTTATTCCCTGAACAATTTCCTAATATTTAGACCTCAATGTCACCTTTTTTGGTAAGTTTGTTTCTTGTTTTAGAAAGTAATACTGTCTGTATTCAGTGACATGTGCAGCTTTGCAATTGCAGATGGTTTTAATGTATTAAATATTTACAGCATAAAAAGAACTTGCTAATCCAGTGTTACACAACTGAGCCTAATTGTTCTGTTAATAAGCTGCTTATTGTTATTCAAGCTTCTTCATTTATTTGTTGCCAAGTTCTGTTTTTCCACAAATAGTTCTCCAAACAGCTAAGCCGCCATGTTAGGTGGACAGTTTTACATATTAGTGGGAAACATTTCACTGATCCATCCAGGCATCAGAACGCAGTAAATGTTTGGGAAGGGCAGTCCTACTGAAAAAAACAAACAAACACTTTATGGTGATTGGACGATCATGCTGTTCATGACATTCATTACAGACCAACCAGATGATGTAGTTGGCTGGCGCTGCTGCTACATCGGGCCAGTTTATGGATCAAACTCTTCCTGAAACATGTCAGAAGAGGATGAAAATTATCTTTTTTTATTAAGTACGGCTTTCATGTTGGTTCTCTGGTCTTCTTTTAATGAAGACATGTCCAGTTCTGACAAAGCCATAGCTACAGCAGCATCCTATCTGATTTCTTCTTAAACCGTCATTATTTGGAGACTTACAATTCTTCCAGTCATCGCCTTGTAAGCTTGCACCTGTTTCTTCTTTAACAGTGCTGGTTGGTCATTGTCTGTCCAGGCTGTGCCCAACTGTTCTTGCTGAAGTTTTGCCAGATCCAGCCGTGTGTTAGGTTTCTAAATCACTCGATGACAACTTTAGAGAATTTACCAATGCCTTATGATTGCAGGTATTATCTAATTTACCCAGAGACATACTGAGAATGAAAGCATGGAGAGAAGCCATGGCTGGTCTTATTACTAAACTAAACAGACAAGGCTTTTACTTTGAAGTACACTGACAAAGTCTCTTTATGTTATGTTAAAACCCTGGACATACTGACAGGCATGAAGCTAACCTGCATGAGCTCACCTCAGCACAGACACTGCATGAAACTCTTGGTGCATTTCGATGCACATACACTTGTTTTGAACCACACTAACGTCTATTTCATGACTCGGATTCAGTTTATCAAATACTGTATATGAGTAAGTTTATTCAGCATGCTTTGGCATAACTCTACCAAGCAGAGCAGCGAGAGGAGAGATCGCTTAATCCACAAGACAGAGCGAGCATGGCATTTATTGTTTGTATTGTGATTGTGAGAGGCCGTAATCATTACTGAAATCACACAGCACTAGTATGAACACGAAGCACAAATCCCCATATTCTTTCCAGTATCTGGTCCGTAAAGTGAACACAAAATCCATCTGTATAGTTCAAAGTGCACATGTTTGTTTTGCGTCATGGTTTAAAAAAAGGAAATTTGAATGTTTAATTACATTGACGCAGCAAAGAGAAGAACATAGGATGAAGATACGTATTATACAAGAAACTGCCTGAAAACCACTTTATAATTCACACAGAGAACCTTCTATGTGATAGTACAGAGAGTCTGTTCAAAAGATACTGAACTGGCGCACTTGTGTTGTATAACTTTGGTAAATCTGATACTTTTGGATATGGTGAAGAAAAAAAACAAGAATCTATGAAGAGCCACAGAAGTTTAAACCGTTTTTGTGTCATTTTTAATCAAGAAAAAATCACCTTCATGTGCAAAAAAAACTGTTTTGTAGCATAGATATGTAGGAAACCCCTGTTCGGCATTAAAATCAATGCTGCATTAATGATTAATTTAACCTGCAATTGCTCCACAATGACTAATTTATCTCACTAAAAAACAAAAGAAACAAAGCTGAATTCATTTTGCTCTAGCACGTTGGTGTGCTTCGCTCCACTAAAGTCACTAAGCAGCTCGTTCTGCTTTTCCAGCTCAGTCTCATCAATCATCCGCAGCCTGCTTCATATACCAGGAAACTGCCAGAATATTGATGACGCAAGCACGAAATAGCAGCGCACAGCGGAGCAGCCCCTGGCCTCTCTTACCGTATCCCCCTGATCCACCATCATCCTATTATGGTGCTGTGTTTCCACTGAGGGACCTGAGAGCCAACGAGCTGCGAGATAAAGTAGATCACGCTGTGAGGGGGGTTCAGTGTTAACGAGAGAAATGACTCTCTGGGGACTGCTGCTGCTGCTTGTAAGTAAAAGGTAGTGGAGAGGAGGGATTAGCACATCATTTACAGGCGTTAGGGTCCCCTCACCCTGCATTTGTCTTACTATATTTTGGTCCAGAGTCTGTTTGGTACGACAGATTCAATACAAGGGGAAATCCTGTTGCAGTATCAGAGTAGTGGAAATCTTGGGTACTGAATGAAGGAAAAATTCATGTCGTGAATTTCCTACAGATGCAAGCAAACACCTGCGTCAAAGCTTGCATAAGTATATTAGAAATAAATGCTTTGTACCGTGACATTGCCAACATTCTGTCTCTTACACTTGGTTAAAGATGTGAATGAAGCTGGTTGTTTTTCAGAATCAGAATCAGAAATACTTTATTGATCCCCAAGAGGAAACTCTGTTACTCCAGTTACTCTTATACACAGTTAAGCAAAAAATGTCAATAGCAGCAAAATTGATAAAGTAGATGAGACGTTAAAAATAGATAAGAGCATAAAAGTGATTAAGAAAATAAGGAAAAATAAGGAAGCAGGTTGCAACATGCAGAATCTTTAAGCTATACTACAATGTTTTTTTAAAGGACACAAATCAAAAAATAAAAGGCAAAGTGAGACTATGCAACAACCCAAAGAATTTACACTAATAACATTAACAGTATTTACAATATGAATATAAACATGACAGAACTGTGACAGTAGACCATATTTGTCTTGTGTATTGCACTGTATATTATGTTTGCTTATTTACACATATTAATAAATATCAGGTGACCACAGTGAAAAACGTTTCTACTCCCCAGAACATAACGGAGCAGTGATTTTTTTAAACTTTATACCTTTAGATAATTCAAACAATGGCATTGTTATCCTAAAACACATGGAACCAACTATAATTGAAGCATTAAAAAAGTGACAGCTTCACCGTGAAGCAAAACTGAATCTGTATAAATGTTTATTTGCATGCACAAGTGACAGGAGTTTTATGATTATTTAGTCAAACTGTTTGTTGTTAATATCATGAAGCAAGTAGTAAAGCACTCTGGAAGTGTAGATCTCTACCAGCGCCACAGTCCTCCCCCATATTGTGATTTTCTTCATCTAAATATTTAGATTCCTTGACCATGAAAACATACCATTAGCAATTGGATTCATGATATCTATTTTAGTTCAGTAGTTATTCACCAAAATCACATTTTTCGTCATGGTGGTTTTCTCCTGGACCTAGCTCCAAAGTTTTTGAAAATACAACAAATCAGATTGAACACTCCAGATTCCACAGTATCTTGGCTATATTCTGCCATTTGTTGCAAGTCTATGCCTTTATTTGTACCCTTGCTATGACAAAAATTCCGAGGATATCTACATTTTTCTTGTTCTGGATCAGAGAATCTGGTATTTTGCCGGGATCAGGATCAGTCTTTGCTGTATTGTAAAACCTGTTGGAAACTTGTCCTGTTTTTTTTTTCCCCAAATGCCCTGGCTATTTTTGGTGAACTAATATGCACAAATGCCGAAATGGTCCTGTCTCGCAATGTTAAAGAATCCTTTAAAAGATTCCTTGATCCAGACAGTGATCTGCATGACTCCCAAAATCTAATCATTTGTTTCTTGTCCCAATCCGGACATTTCCTGAAAAACATGAGCCGAAATGACAAATGCATTGATACAAACTGCTACATCCTGCATCCATGTTTTTATTATTTTCTTGACACATTATGTTTTGGAGTTTGGTAGATAACTTGATAAACCATCCTAATTGTTTCTCCTTGGTCAGGCTCTTTGAGTTCAATTACCTTTTTGCGGCTTATTTTTTAAAAGATTCCTTGATCCAGACGGTGATCCGTCTGAATCACCGAAAGAATCAGTTAATGAAGCAAAAAATATAAGGTATGATAATAACTTTCGATGCCAGAGCCACTGTAGACATTCCTCATTCAAAGCGACTTTAAATCAAATGTTTTCATGCCAGGTAGTCAGATTCTGACTTTCTGTCTCCTGGATGCTGTTGGATCGTGTGACAGCAGGCGAGTGTTTTCATCACCTCAATGGGATGATGCACTTATCTAATGCACTGGCACTGGGAATGCTGGGTAAACATTTTTTCATAGTCCTCTCGGTGTCACCTTGAAGTCTATGCGCCCAACCCCCTGTAACTACAGCAGAAGGATCACTACTCCTTGCTGCTCGTGTATGCACACTTGGTTTATCTGTCATGAATGCACAGGCAGTCTGTTTCTTCTTACTCTGTTGCTCACTTGGTTTTCAAGCCTCCGCTCTGTACTGTGCATCACTAACTGTCCCTCTCAGCAGTCACACATCTCGCACACTTGGCTGTCATCTCTGCTCTCCTATTCCCTTTATGACATACGAGGAGCTGCGTGTACACCGATGATTTAATTGACTTTATGTTGCTCTGAGTGAAGTTGCAGTGATGGACAGATGGCTGGTAAAAAGGAGGCTTCAAGTTCCAGCCAAGAATGAGTCACTTCAAGCTTGAAACTGTGAGCGCACTCCCTCAGCCCTTTGTCAGCCTGCCCGTCAGCCAGAACTGAACATGACTTGGCCCGAGCAGAAATCTTCATTCTTTAATCATGATGCATAAAGTGAGGTGCACTGCCCAGGCTGACCACACTGCACCCTCACATTCACCGCTCACACTGTCTGAATCCTGGCTGATTCTGTTGGTCATGAGATATGTGCACTGAACTATATGATTCATTTGTTTTTACAATGAAGGAATTCAGTTCTTATTCTTACACTATGCCAAAGAAATAAATGTGGAATATAAATATGGAAATTTGTTTAAAGGATGCCAACATACAAAAAAGCTTTAAATTACATTTTAAACAGTTTAGGGATGTTTGGAGATTTTCAATTATAAGTTTTTAATCCGAAACTAAACTTAATGTTTGGTTTTTTTATTTAAAGTAGCCTTTGTGGACCTAAACAAACTTTAAAGCAGATCTCTATAATAAAAAAGCTGATGTTAAACTCTGTGTTAAATCATAATGTGTTCAGGACTGATTAGAAATGTACTGTTAGGCAAAGGTGGGTAAGGAAAAGTTTTCGTAATGTGCTTAATCATAACATCAAGAACAGTTCAACATTTGCCAAGGCATTTCCAACATTCAAGCACTCGCACGTCAACAATCCCTGAACAAATTTGAATCCCAAAAATCAAATCACATGTCCGTTGTGCAATAACCAATACTGAATAAAATTTCATCAACATTTGTCAAGAAGTTACTAAGTAATTGGTGATGATGAGGAAAATGCCCCGCCTCACAATGTTAACAAATTCTTGATTTGGATCACCACCAAAGTCTGCACAAACCCTTGCAGACATCAAACATGAACATTTTAACCTGATTCAAGGCAAAATATGACCCCTGCAGTCAAGGTTTCCATCTTGCATTCGTAGTCTTTATAATGGTATCAATATTTTTGTTTGTGACAAAAGGGTTGGAAAGGGAGTCTTTTATTTTTATAGATACTGATACCATTATCAAGACTATGAATGAAATGCCTTTACCAACAATCATAGTCTTAATAATGGTGTAAATATCTATAAAAAAATTCTCATTCCAAAGCTGATGTTACGTTTCATTAATATTTGACATTGCAAGTTCACACATCATTTAGTTAACATTTACATTTTTCTTAAACATAACTCAACACTAAAAAAATACTTAAACTGAGGGTATTTAAATTATCATGATGGCTGATAACCTGTTAACCTGTCCTCCTGATTAATTAGGGATGCAAGATACTGGATTTTTGACGATATTTGATAGGCAGATGTTTTTTCATTATCACCAATATGGAGCACAAGCTCTGTACTTAAAGATGGTATGAAGAGTTTTTTGAGTAATTACAAAAAAGTCTCACTTTTAGATATATGCCTGATCGAAATACACACTTCAAGATGGGTTTTATAGCATCAAAATAGGTTATCTATAAATGCTATTCCTTAACCTTTGTGGTCAGGTCGGACAGGGCTGGACTGGCCTGAATACTCAACTTCGGGAACAAGACAATTAAAACTAGAGCAAATTTATATTATTCAGACACATCTTAGAGCACCGGGCTGTAAGTAGCGATATATAGCCGGCTACAAAACTACGATACTAAATTTTCCAAAAATTGCTTGTTGTCACACATCAAAAACTACCGCTACGTAACTAGAAAGAGATACATTACCTCGTCGCTTTGCATCCTCTAAGTTGTTGAAAAAAGAAGTTGTAAAGCAATGCAGAGTTCTGAGGAAGGTCCGAGCTTCACTCATGAGCATCACAACAAACACGCTTTGGCTTGGGTCACGTCTTTACGACAGTCGCCGTGCGTGCTCATGGGTAGCAGAGTCTTTATGTCGCCGGAAATGGATTCTCTTCATAGCACCTTTAAGAAAAATGTACTTGTTTCTTTCAGTGTTACAGTATATTTTTGCGAGGAGCAGATGTAAAATAAGAAAAACAGCATTAAACTTGTGCAAAAATGAAACCCTTGATTTTAAATGTACCCATACAGTGATGAAAAGGTGCATCAATATTGTACATGTGTGTAATTTGCTGATTTTTTGGGCAGTATGTTTGGCCTGGTCTGTAACTATCTGCAAAAATTTCCATGTTGATGATACTTTACTTTGTAGTTAAACTAGTAATATCCTGCATCTCTAGATTCAATATCTGTAATCAAACGGATCCATCTTGCCAAGCTCCAATCAACGAGGTGGAAGCTAAGGGCGTAACAGGAAGTGACTGCTCGTACAGAGATTAGCATTGATGCAGTTTTATCAGATATCATATTTCTTTAACAAATGAAAAACAACAAACAGTGAAAACACTTCTCTATAGAAAAGATGTTTCTGCTCCACTTCCAACATATTTTGGGTAGTTTTTTTCTACTTGGTGGCATTTTTTTGTATTTTACACAATGACAGTAGCACTTTCTACATTATCTAATTGACCCATAATGAAAGTAGCTGACAGAATGATCATCCAATCACCTGCAGGATTTAGTTTTGAAAGGTTCTGCCTATTACCAAACACTTTCTACAGCCAGTTTCCCAGATGATCTATGATGAAATATCTTTAACATCAGGTGTGACGGGTTAGTTGGCTTATGTGCTTAAAGATAAAAGATAAAAAGTTAGGTACTTCAGGATTTTATATCACCAAAGATTGCTGGGTTTTCTTTTGGTTGATATAAATCATTCAGTATTATAATCGGAGCCTTCGTTGGTGTCTTCATGGTGTGACCGATGTGTTCATTTGAGGACATTTGTAATCGTGAGGTAAAATGCGCAGAGCAGGAAGTAATTATTGGACCAGAGAAACTAAAGCAGTGCGTACAAGTCATGGAGGAAATGTTTTTAGCAGCAGTTGGATGGAGCAAAGTCTTGAACACAGAGGCAGCAGACTCAATCTATCTAAGAATTCAGGGGGAGATGTCTATACTTAGCAGTGATTTTTTTAAACCGAATGAGAGCTCTCAAGCTCACATGCAGATTTATTCCCTTCAGGAGCATATCTCTATTTTTACTTTGGGTACATTCAGAGTGTAACCCCTATAGTGTCTAAAAATGAAAATGCAGAGCCTGACGTAGACGATTCATCCTCTATAAGTGATTCTGTCAGAGGCAGCAGGCCGCAGTGGTTGGCTCTCCGCCCCCCTGTTACACTGTGGTAATAGCCACAGTGATTTGTGATGTTGCAATGTAATGATTGCCATGCCACGGCTGCATGTAGAGGTCACCGGTGGTCTCACAGCAAGGACCTCTGTCCAAATGAATCAGTGTAAGTGAGCTTTGGAGACCACACAGCCGCTGCCCTTTCAGTTTCCCCCTGTTCGTCTCTCTGTTTCTGCAGCCAGCTCCACATACACTCCTGTCTGTCTCCTTAAGGGCGTCACTTGCCTGATTTCCCTTGAAAGTAGGATATTAATAAGTGGTTGTACCTATGTTTTACCCCAATGTCACTTTCAGAACTAGTGCTCAACGTCCTATGCTGGTTCAACAAGGTGGTGTAAAGGGAGAGCACTGCTCGCTGACACTTTATGTTTCACAACTGCTTTTTAAGGATAAGTTTGGTTTCTACAGCTTTTACATTGTTTATAGAATGAAATAGAACAATATACTCACCCAGAAGGCTTTCCTGATCCAAACAGTGCTTCAGGAGATACTTAGATCCAAAATCGAGCGGCGGACATCCGTATAATGGTAGCACACGGGGCATGTATAGTGCTGCTCCTAAAACTGCATTAATCGTCCAAAAACTCATTAGTTTCACCAATATTTCATCATGGTCCGCTCGGGCTACTCCTCCAAGACAGTCTGTGTCGTTCCAGACATGTTGTGTGACTGTGCTGACCTCTGAACTGAAGACTTAGTTTACGTTTGCCTCCGTGCATGCGCAGTACGGCTCATTGTTTCAGGGGAAGACCGCCGGCTACACAACGACTTTCTTCTTCCAGTTTTGTGCAAAATGGACGAATATCTATCGGATGAAGATGTTGTGGATGAGAACTTTGAATATGATGGGTGTCCTTACAGTTTTGAGACAGAGTTTACAGAGGAGGAGCTCATCGAAAGGAGAACAGCTGGCCAGAGAGCAGTCTTCAGTTCAGAGGTCTGCACAGTCACAAAGACATGTCTAAAATATTGGTGAAACTAATGAGTTTTTGGACGATTAATGCAGTTTTAGGAGCGGCACTATACATGCCCCGTGTGCTACCATTATATGGATGTCCGCCGCTCGATTTTGGATCTAAATATCTCCTGAAGCACTGTTTGGATCAGGAAAGCCTTCTGGGTGAGTATATTGTTCTTCTTCATTCTATAAACAATGTGAAAGCTGTAGAAACCAAACTTATCCTTTAAGGTTTGAGCATCAATTGTGCCTTTGGACTTTCACAACGATAAGTTTATTCCTTTTAGTCTAGATTTTAGCAGACCCTGTTGGCAAAGCGTTGTACACATAAGGACTTTCTAAATCTGAAGAAATGGTTCATTTGTTAGAGACCTCATTCATGAAGATAAAAATCAGGTATTTAACAGTTTTGATCGTACTGTATGCTGTGCTCCAATCATCTCAACACAGCACATCACACACATAACAGTTCTGTCCCACCGCTGATCAAGAATCTAGTCCTACAAGACAGAAATCTTACATGATCAAACGTGATCTAACAAACAAAAAAGAAACATAGCAATAACCGAAAAACGCAAAACACACAACATGCGAGAGGACATACGAGGAGAGGGAATGATAGTGGTCTTGGGACTACTTATGATGGAAAAATCAATCTAGTTAGCTCAAATGCAGCATCAGGAACAAGAGGGTGAAGCCAGATTTCCGTAATAACCATCACAGAACAGTCACGAATAAACCAAACCAATGACACACCTGTCGTTCACAAAAATGATGGACTTGCAGGCAAAAACAACATTCAGAACTCCATGTGAGTGTCGGTGAGTGTTGTTTCATACACTCCATCATCCATAGATACAGAATCATTAGAGAGCTCAGAGCCGCTACAACAACGTGCGCCGCCATCTTTCGCTACGTCATCAGTCTGTGCAGCTTGGACAGGCGTTTACTGTTTTAGAAGAAATAAAGAATACATTTGCATTACATCAGCAAAACTCTGGCCAATGTTGAATACTTTAAAAAGAGCTATAATCAGCGGATTTAATCGGCCGGCCGATGTATCAGTCGGGCCCTATTGGAAATATAGGAGAAGTTCAATATTTATTGTTGTCAGCCCTGTGTCCCCCCCTGCTTTAGCTGTATATCATCGTCTGCAGATTTTGTCCTTTAAAACGTGGCTGTAGAAGTTTTTGCTTTGCATACAGCCGATTTAATTTTGTAATGTAGACTGTTACCTTTTATAATATCAAAATGAAAATCTTAACAGAGGCATCCTCTTTAATCAACCACAGAGGCTAAAGGTCACTGGTTTACACAGTCACTTCTTTGTCCATAACACCGGCGTAACCCTCAGGGAAGAAACCCAGCAACACACCATGTGCTACAGGTTGCACAAACTGTGCTTGAGTTCAAACATAGCCTGGTTTAAACAAAAGTTTGTACTTGTGACAAATTTACTGTTTGAGGTGTTTCATAGCCTGATAGCTTGGATAACTTGCTGGAAAGGAGGAGCAGAGAGTCTGGACTGTTTGTAGGAAATCCACCATTACTAAACTGTCTGGTGTCAGCAGTGCGTTCTCCACAGTAAAATAACCTTTCCCAGAAATATATTATATTTTTCTCGCTTGCACTTTTGCTTTTCGCCTGTATAGATAATATCAGCCTGTTTTCAAAACACGCCTTTATGATCTCACATTGTAAGAAACTTTACTGCATGTTGTCACTGTTGTTATGTTATGTTATTCAGTCTGTGGACATAGGCTATACACTTTAGTGAACACTTAACCATAACATTTTGACATAATTTACCCACATTTTTGATGACATAGTGCTTAACAAATTTGTTTAACCACCTGTCATAAAAAAGAGACAGTTTCAAAAATCAATTAAAATTTGTTTAAAATGGAAATATGTTAATGTTATTGGACAAACATTTTGTACAGGAATGACGAATTTCAAACTGGTTATACCTAAATTTGATCATCTGGGGTTTTTTGTGAAACCATGAACTGAAAATTAATGGAAAACAACGGTAAATAAATGTCATCCATGTTAAAGAGCCTCGCCTGGTGTATTAACCATTACAGAAACGTTCATACATTACAGAAAATCATTTTGGCAGTTACCAATACTGTTAATTTAGGGAAGCTGTGGCAAAGATCTTACATTTGGTGGTGGTTTTAGAAATTTGTCAAGCACATATTGGTTAATGGTAGCAACTGTGGTGCAACTAAGCAAAGACACATCCTAAGCCACAAATTAATTAGGGTTTAGTGTGGACTAAACCATAACTTAAGCTGGACTATCTGCTGCAACATGCTAGAGCTGGTGTCAAATAATTAGAACTTTAAGGAAAGGAGGTATGGTTGTTGACCAAGGCCACATGTAATTCAAGTGCATTAAAGACATATGTTTGTAAAGTTTTTGAACCGAGTTGTAGCCTCATCTGCACTTTCCAATCAAAACATCCTCCCTTAGGTGTCTGGAAATGGCTCTATATGATTTGAAAAAGACAAAGCTTGCTTACAGAACATTTTCAGGCAGGACAAAAGTGGTGGAGAGCTGTTTCTAGAGTCTCTTGTGTGTCTAAAAATACTGCTGTCAAATAGAAATGTTAAGCTGTGTTAAGTCAGGACTCTGATGTAGGGATCAGATTTACAACTTTTCCAAATCATCGCAGAGAAGCAAAGTTAAACAGAAGAACACACTTCAATAGAAATATTCACAAGACATCATGTCCCTTTAACTCAGAGAGAGCTGTGATCCTCTGGGTGCAGGGTGACCCTTCAAAACGTCTCCCTCTCCTTATGGATCAGAGCAGCCTCATGCTGCACTTAGATTATTATTAGAGGCCTGTGCGTGGGCGACACAGTGCTGTCAGTATCAGTGCAGCTCTGGGTCCAGAGGTCGGTCATGTCATCCAGCCAGAGGCTCGATCTGTCTTCCTGAGTCTTTGTCAGTGCTGCTGTTAGAGTGCTGATCTTCACAGCTCCACAAGTCTCCACGTTCTGAACATCTGTGCCCTCTTCAGGCTAAAGTCAGGCCTCCATGGTCAAACATATGTGACCGGGGTTTCTGTGGAGGTGGGGGGTGACGGGGGACAGGGGCATGATTTAGCTGTTTCCCATGGTCAGGATCTAACTGTCTCCACAGTTACAATCAAAGGGACAAAGGTAATTAGTAGGGCTGGACACTTAAGCGAATTTAATTTAAATCACAATTACACCTTCCCTCAATCACAACTTAATTAAGAGTAAGCAATAAATGAGCCACAAACCACGTTGGTCTTTCTTTGTTCTTAGGATTTATCATGTATGGTCTGCGCTGTGGTGTTTGTCGTTATATGCAATTAATGCATTTTTTTGTAATGTCAAAAGTGTTTAAATTAAATAAATGTATGTATTGTAAAACAATGGGCAATCATGCTCAGTAATCATTATCTCACAATCAATAAAAAATAATTAGGATTATGATTTTTGCCATAATGGAGAAGCCCAAGAAACTAGATTAAAATTTTAAAAGTTGATGATTAAAAATGCCTTGAATACTTTCTAAACTTTAATTACATGGTTTGTCAGAGTTAATTAATTTGCTAAAAAGGTTGTAATTGATGAAGATTGCATCAAGTTTAATCATCTTATTTGTCTGTCATCCATCACTACAAAAACTTTCCTCTTAATCAAGGCAAGCCATTAGTTCAGCCAGAATTAATTTAATCTTCTTTAATTTTGGCTCTGTTATGTCTTTAAGAGCTGTCTTTTACCGTTTAGTTTTACTCTGCTATGCTTTATTCAATTTTGTTTCGAATTGAGTGGCTGTGCAGCACTTTGGTAAACTTTATTTTCATATTGTGCTATATGGTAAAGTGGATTGGATAAAATCCACAATATTTGTTCCTTAGAGGCCCCAGCACAAGATTTGGTAATCACTGCTAAAGGATGAAGATGAAAATGAAAAAGACGGCATGTTTTATCAATGAATGTGAGATTTAAAAATGCTAATCACGTGATCACTGGTTCATCATGTTGATTTCAGTTCACACACATTTTAACTGCTCTATAATTCATTAAAATACATTATGATTTAAGTTTGATGTTTTTTCATATCAGATGTATATACCACAATAAAATATTCTAATATTGATATTGGATGATATTGGTATTGTCATATTGGGACCAGGATTTCGATATCACATTAAGTGCCAATATTTGTGTCTTTTTTTGACCTACACCAAGGAGGTTACGTTTTATTCTGGCATATGTTGTTTGTTTGTTTGTTTGCAAGATTAAACAAAACTACTGGACAGATTTTGATGAATTTTTCAAGAGATGTTGGTAATGGCCCAACTTTAAAATGATTAGATTTTGGTGTTGACTCAGGTAACTACCATTAGAAAGTGATCTTTTTTGCTCAATAACTGTCTAACTAATAATGATATCAACATAATTCTGAGTGCTCCGTGTGGGTTTTTTCTTCTTTTTTTTATGATTTCTAATTCATTTTTTGGTTCAATTTTGTTTTTCCCAAGTTTAAATGCTTCATTTTAGTCTGTGTTAATATGCCACTTTTAAATACAATCCAGGCTTTTGAGGAGAGAGTATAAACAGCTGAATAAATCCTTAAAATGGACTTAAATGTGATGTGTATTTTTCCTGATATAGTCTGTAGGCATCATCATCGATCATCTTTTTCGCTGGTGTTAAAAAAGCTAACGAAAGATCGCAAAAACAGCAATATTGTAGAATCGCAATTTAAATCGAATTGGCACCTAAAAAATTGTAAAAAATCGAATCGGGAGAAAAGTGTATCAACCCAGCCCTAGTAACTCTATCATGGAGCTATCGCTTAAAGATGTAACAGCAATATGTGAGCTACCTTGGTGGAGGTTTGCGCTCTCCGAGTGCTTTCTAGATTCAACAAGGACTTTGTTTTTTATATTGATTTTGATTTGAAAGTTTGATCTCTGAAAAAAGGCTTATTATCTGTCAGTGGATTGGTAAAACAGTGCTGGTGGTCGGGTTATATAACATTTTCAGTATTTGAGTCACAGACAAATTTTGTTCCGGTTAACAACCAGCCAAATACATGCTTCTGTCAGCCTAGGTTCGAATCCAGCATGTGGCCGGTTTGCAGAGTGTCCTCTCCTACTTTCACATGCCTGTTCCTCTCTTTCCTATCAATGAAGGCACATAATACCCAAAATAATTTTTAAAAAATGCTTTACGAGAGTAGAATTCAGTAAAACGACAATAAAATCAATAAAACAGAAATAATTAGGGACAAAAATCAGAAAAGCAGTAGATTGGAGTCATTAACAAAAACTAGAAAGGCACCAGAACTATTGACAAGTTTTTATCTTTCCCTCGTTTGTACCTTATTGTTCTTCCTTTCACTCCCTATCTTATCCATCCCTGTTCGAATCATAATCTATCTCGAGATATCGCCTCCCCGTTCAGCTAATCAGCCTTAATGAGCTGAAATCATATTATCCTCCCCCAGCTTTCCTTTCATGTAAAAGTGTCACTTTCAGCGTGCACGTGTCTCGTCGTCGACCCCGCGCAGATGGAGGCGTGTCATTGATTGGTTATGATAAGCTCCGCTGATTAGCATGTCATCCTGTGATCTACAGTTAGAGCTCCCCGGGGAGTCGGCCATAAACCAGCGAGGCCGCTTCAGCCGCTGCTCCCACAGGCCGACTCCCCGACTCCTCTGACCTCACACAACCTCCTGACAGGTCAGACGGAGGAGCATCGTGCGTCAGCAGAGCAGGAAAAAAGGGAAGGGGACGTTTTGAGTTATACTTCAGGAGGGATTTACTTTGACTGCTCCTTTATTAAGGCTGGAAAATTTTTAATTAACGCTGTAATTATTCTCATTTGTCCTGTGTGGCTTTGTGATGCTCTGCTCAGTTGTAATGAAATGAAGCTGATCTGACGAGAGAGGATTTAGAGCAGCTTTCACCTCGGAGTCCATAATGCAGAGAGAAGAGGAGATGGTTTTTTAAAATAGCTACTGTATATTTAAGTCTTATTGCTCACTATTAAATAGGGATGGGAATCGAAAACCAAGTCCAGTTGAGTATCGTTAACAGCTCCATCAAAGAATCAATATCACGAGTCTTTTTACTAATCAATTCCCTTATCAATTCCTCCCACAGGTTTCAGAAGTGGTCAGAATTGTGGCTTAATTTTTACAAAAGGCGCCTACTGCACAACCTTAAGTGAGCGGAAACACCAGAAACTTGCAGAAGCAGTTATCTCTGCTGTGACGTGTGTTTGACATTGTTGACACTGAAAATCTACAGGCCAACATTTGCCCACACAGAAAATCTGCAGGAATCAATAAGGGAATTGTTAAAGAATTGGATCGATTAGCAGGATCGTTAATAGCACTCGATAAAAAAAATCATATCAATTCCCATCCCTATTAAAGCTGCCAAAAAAGAGGGCATGGACAGGGTGAAGCTTTTATTGATGGGCAGTTTGTCAGTAAAAAAAAAAAATCCTCCAGGTCTTAGCACATTAAACAAAAACCAGTTTTATTTGACTGAAGTCACTTTGGTTTTTCTGTAACTAACAGCTGCCGTTTTGTCATCCTCTTCGGCTAATTTAGCTCTCAACTTTTCAAACAAACTGGAGTGAGTGCCATCATTGCCTCTGCTCTTCACTTAAATTGATGAGAGCAGTTTTAGTTAAGGGGCAGATTGCTGTTAAAGGGCCGGGATGCTCTGTTAACCACCTTTGCCAAGACCAATAGGCAGAGCAAGTGCAACACAGTACATTGTATTCTCTTATGTTCTTAATTGTTCAAAATCAAAATTGTAATTAAAATTGTAAATAAAGTCTTTATCTCATTAAGGCTAACATTGCCCTGATAGCAGCTCTCGTTTGTTTTAGTTTTACCAATTATGTGTCTTATAGTTTAGGGTTTTAAGCATGCACTGCAAAACTAAGATCTAGGCAAGTGTGTTTGTCTATTTTCAAGTCAAAAATATCCTAATCCACATTGACTTTACCTATCAAGATAAACATCTTACTTTAAGGAATAAAGACAAAAATAAGGCATTGGATTTCTTGTAATGAAGAGAAAATAAATGCCGAAAAAACGAGGAAAGCTTGACTCAGTGAGGGTCTTAATGGCAGATTATGTTACTAATTATTACCAGCAACTCAGACCTTATTTTTATTTTTAATATATTCAGTTAAGATCATAATCCAGACATGTAAGGAAAATTGTGGATTACAGTAAGTGTCGTGAGATTTTTTGTCATGAATTCGGACAAATACTCTCCCTTAGATCTGAGTTTTGTCAGTGTGTGAAGGAAACACAGTGATGATCCATACTGGAGTCATGATAAGCTCTTAAAACAGGTGCAATCATGTTCATGCTTTTTTTTCAAACAGCTAAAAAAAGGTAATGTCAGGGTGAATCTAACACAACAGTGTGCACTCACAGTATCCATAACACATACCATCACTGCAGAGACCCTCTGAGCAGATGGACAGACCGTGAGGGGTAACTGACGAGAGAAAAAGGAGGGGAGTGACAGGAGGAGGAGAAGAAGGAGGGGTGGGCAGAGACGGAGATAGAGCAGCAGAATTATTGAAGGAGTCCGCAGGACAAACGCTGACAGGCTGAGAATGAGAGCAGAGCGAGCGGCACCTGAATGCAGCAGCTTCATTAGCATCAGGAGGAGAGAGGATCAGCAGGGACGTGTGTAAACAAACTGCTGTTATCTGAGGCTTGTGGAGCAGCGAGGAGAGGGAGGAGGAGAAGCAGGGATGGAGCATGAATGAGGATCCACCTGATTCAGCCTCAGCACCTTGGGCTGTAGCGGCGGCGGTCTGAGCACTCAAGGAGACAGGAGGAGAGCGAGGGAGAGAGAGCTGCTGAGATTATGCGCGGGGCAGAGAGCTCCTGTGGATTCCCCGTCTTTGGAAACGGAGCAGGAGGAGCTGTGGCTTCACAGATAGCAGCGGAGCTAACTGGAGCTGCAGCGGAACAAGGAGCGCTCACTCTGTCGCTTTTTATTTCCCTGGACATGAAAGTGGCGTTTACAGCCGAGGTGTGACGGCGACCAAGCGGCGGATGTTGCCACGGTGTTACCTGTAGCCGGAGCAGCGCTGGTGGAAAGGTGACCACGGCGGTGCAGTCAGGTGGAGTTGTAGCAGCAGCAGAAGGGGGGGCAGAGGCTCGGGAGACTGGATGACCAGTGTGGCTGATGAAGGCCACCTGGATACGCTTGCTGAAACGAGCCAAGGGAGGTCGCGTCAAGAACTCTGATGCCTTTGTAAGCACATTTGGAGTATCTTCACCCTGAGGAAAGATGTGTTTGTTGGGCTGCAAGTTTGTGTGTAAGGCTGGAAAATGTGCAGAGCGTACATGATATGTGTTTTGAATTTATATGTAGGGTACGACAGTATTATTTATGTTATTATAGAGTTTTAAATAGATGGAATGTCAAATGCTGAGTAAATAACAGCAATGGGCTTATTGACTACTACTTAATATTCTCTTTTTTTCTTTTTTTTAACATTTGATTGGAGGTATCTTTTATAGCTTTTATTCCAACAGGACAGTGAGTAAGGTCAGAAACAAGGGGGAGAGAGAAAGTGGGGAATGACATGTAAAAAAAAGAGCCTCAGACGCAATATTACCTGGGCACTTTGAGGACAGCAGCCTGTGTAAATGGTTCAGATAGACAACACTATGCGTGGATCCTAATTCTAGCTCTATCCCTTAGCCCTTCCCCTTCGTCTTACCTCTTCCCCTTAGCCCTCTGTTTTGAGGGCCAAGGGGAAGGGGTGAAAACACACAGCTGAGAAACGAGACGCCACTCGATTCCCTCTAGGTCGTCACCCGGAGCCGCTCACTGGCTGTGATGTAAGCAGATCCAACAATAACCGTAGCCACGGCTGTGAAAGCTAGCTTGTAATAACGAGAAATTTTGAAATGACCAACAATTAAAAATCATGATTAATATTTACTTGATGACAAAATAATTACTTATAATTAAACGCTTCCTTCGGTCTCTGCTCTGCCTCGTGTCAGCGGTGTACTATGGGAAGTTCTCTTACCCTTTGGTTCCAGGTGAGGTCCTGGTCTGTTGTCGTTTTGAGGGCTGTGTAGCCCTTCCCCTTAGCCCTATGTAGAATTGGGACACCACTTCACTCGACATGTGAAAAGCAAAAAAACCAAGGGGTAAGACAAGGGCTAAGGGGTACAATTGAGATGGACCCTAAAGTTGCATTTCCACTGGTTTGGCTCAGTACAGCTTGTGTAAAATCACAGAAGCACAAAACTGTAAATGAAGAACAACAATGGAGGACTTTCAGCACTCCGTGGAGCATTGTTTTGTGCATTGTTAGATCCTTTATATTTTAGCTAAAGCAGTGAACAAGTCAGGTATGTGTTTTTATTTACATTGCTATAACATTGTAATTAACAGTTTTGTGACTAACCAACAGAACACAGCATTTTTAGCTCCGCCCTTTAGAGTTGGTTTGATATGCTTGGCACAACTTCAGAGGAAGGAAGTACGACATTATGGATCAGTTATCTGGATACCCTTTTCTCATTATTTGACAGTAAAAACACCTAAAATATGACCTGTATGAGCCAAACTGAACCGGACTGTTTGTTGAAAATGCAGCATGGTTACCAGCATGCAAATCCATTTGAAGCATTTATTTTAAATCATTTTCTTTATTTATAGAATTAAGGAGTATGTTATGTCATTAGTAAGAATATAGTAGCATTGGTACCTGTTTGGGAGGTGCAAATTGAGGCAGTGGGTGTGGTTCATGCCTCATAGTAAGACGGTTGCTGCTTTGACTCTCCGGTCTGGTGGGACCTTCCTTTCTGCAGATTGCATGTTTTCTATTTAGACATTTTATCACTAGGGCATTTTGTCCACACAAAACTACTGTTCTGAAAGCCCAACAACGCAAATCTTTGACACCCCAGAGGGAAGAGGTCTCCAAACACAGCCCTGACATTTCTGTGTTTACAGCGAATACTCATATCTTCAGATTTTATGATTTCATTTCCCCACCTCGCCTTTCACCGTTCTCACATATCTATGTTTGTCCCCAACTTCTTATTGTGTTTCTTCATGAATACTCCTGTCTTCTTCTTTGGAGTTGGTGGATGTCTGTGACAGCAGTACAGTGACAGTTATAGTTTATACTAGGGTTGTCAAAAGTACTTTGAAAAGCATCAATACTCAAATGACGTATCCTGATAAAGTACTAATTTGCCATGACATCAATAATACCTCACACAAGTGTTTGCATATTGTTAAGATTCTTAATTTAATATTTGGGGATTATTTGCATGAAGTAAAAAAAAATATCTGAGGCAAACTTAAAATATCATGAAATTTTGTTAGATTTGGGTTATTTATTTTGCATTATTATTATTTATTGTGAAGTAAAAACAATGTGAATGTCATGCTTTTTTCCATTTTCTTATTATTAAACTAGAATATGTGGTTCTGTTGAGAAAGCATGTTGAGATTAAAAAGGGCTTCTTAGATTTTCATGTTGATTAAAAAACATTTCTTATAACTATTTAAGTATTTATCATTTTAACAGTATTGAAAAAGGTATCAAGTACTGCATATTTTTTCTGGTACCAATTTGAGTTTGTAATTTTACTATGACAATTTCAACCTTAGTATATCCTGCAGTGTTTTTAGTGTTTCTGTGTGGACAGACTCATTTCTTGAAACATTGATGTGTTTCGAAAAAATATATATTTAACTGGAAGCGTCTGTAGATATGCTCAGTTTCGTAAAAAAAACAAAAACAAAAAAAAAGAGAGATATTTCAAACAAGAAGTAAGAAAAGACAATATTATTTATTTTGTATAGTTGTGTATAATGAGGCTGGATTGTAAAATGAAAAAGTGTTGAAAAAGTTTGAACGTAACAAAAAGCACAATATATAGACTTTGTTAAATAGTGAGCTGCAGCCCTAAACCTTAAACCTTTACTGCCCACTGCATTGAAACACTCTTTGCTTTGACTTTCATTGTTGTTGTTTTTTAATTATCTTGATACAATATCCTGATATGAGTATTTGCCGGTATTACCCAGCCCATATATCTAGTCTGTTTTGCCCAGCCCTATTCACCATGCACAGTTATGCTGCTCTGCATATTCATGTAGTGCAGGATGTTTTCCTGTGGCTGATCCATCATAGCATTGGGTCAGTGTTACATGTTTCTACATGGCCTGCTGATGATGTGAAGCCGGGTGCTGTTTTCAGTTATGGCCGTCAGATTCTGGGCAGAGCTCCATATCACCCCCCTCTGACCCACTGGGACACCCTTCACGAGCGCGCCCAATCGTTAGACCTGCCCCGTCTGCATTATCATAGCAAGCCAGGTATGTTCACCTGCACTTTTCAAGGCCAAGTAAAGCTCATAAAAGTGAAGCTAATGTGCAATAAAATGCCTATTTAGGACATTTTACATCATATGAGGATGTTATATTCAACCCACACGATGACAGCATTGGCACACGTCTTAGTTACTTGTTGATGTTTTAGAGCTCCTGGGAGAATAAAGCGATCATGACTGTGATGACAGCAAAAGCAGTCATGGTTAGTTTAATGGGCTTGCTTTCAGGTAACGAGTTTTTCATACGAGGTACAAAAGAGGAACACGCAGGGGTAATGGATCACGTATGATGGATAACGTTTATCTGAATAACCTCTCATTGTGTCCTCTCGTGTCGTCTCCATGCAGAAGTCAGGTAATGTGCAGGGATGGGAGATCCTGCTTTGTATGTATGTGATGAGGGTAATTCTGATCAGGGACAGAGTGGGAGAGGCTATTTTTAACTCAGACGCCTCAGAGTGTAATGGTGCAGTGAGATGAATGAGAGACCTTGTGTGGGTGGCGTAGTAGCGTGCAGGTAAGGATAAGGCTCTCACTGCGTTAACTGAAAAACCCTCTTCTTTTTTTAGTCCCTGATTGATTCTTTATAAAAACTGATCTTCAGGCCTGGGAAATTGTTTGGTCATATAGATGAGGGTGTTTGAATTCATTTAAAAACCCATAAATGAAAATATGAAATCCTTTTTTAACCTTTTATTTCATTAGTGCAGGTGCTAGGGCTGAAAGATGTATTGTTTTCAAAATTGCAATTTTGGACTACGCAACCATGTGATCGCCAAAGCTGCAACTTTTTGTAGTGCTTCTGACTGACCCAGGATTTGTTTTTTGACTTTGTGAATATTGCACTGAAGCTTGATTGAAGACATCTGTTAATCAAATTTAAATCACAATATTTGACAGAAAAATCATAATTAGATCTGTTCCTAAAATCATTCAGGGCTAGCTAGTGCCATTTTATGGTTATGCATTTGTTTAAAAATACTCAAATGTTCAGCAGATGGACTGTTAAGGCAGGAGGGCATGGTTTAATTCCTGTGGCTCTTTCCCTAAAATCATTCCCAACATTCTGTTTCTAATCAGTTTGTGTACCTGTCCACTGCCCTGTCCCTCAAATAAAGAAACAAAAAGCCCAATAAATAAATAAATAATGCTATTCTCATTCATTGTAAGAAACGATGTTGCATATTGACTAAGAATAAAACAGGAATTTTAGTCTTAAGCTTTATTTCAATTTTGAAGTGCTCTGTGGCAGTGAAAAAATATGTGATGATGGCAGAGAAACGGGGTTGAGACATGTTACTAGTCAAGGATGCGTGGTATTGAATTTTTCCACATTTTCAAAAAATATTTTAAATTATTATTACCAATACCAATATCAGTATTCATTCAAAATAACAAAGTCTCAACCTACTAAAATTGATCTGTTTCTGTCTTCACAATAGTTCATTTATTCTGGAAATGGAAGTGACTCAAGAAAAATGTTCTTCGATAAATGAATGATGACAGATGTAGCCTCTTAAATCTACCCCACTTTTCTTTGGCTGAGTCTTGGCTGAACTGTGGCTGGTCATTTATGACACCATCCTGCCCTCTTTGCTGATTTTAGATCCTGATGCAGCTACTTTAATCTGGACAATTAAAAGCCGACTGTATGAGATCCTGTCATGTGGCAACCACTGGGGTAAAGTGACAATACCTGTAGTACCCCGACTGTCCACTTGAGGCTGGCAAAAGAAACATGACACCCAGATTGTTGTTTGCAGGGAAAATACATTTTTTACAGCCTGGTTCAAAAATCAGCTTCTGTCTAAATATATAATACATCTTTATACTCTCACTGTGAGGGGGTTAATTCTGTTATTGGGCGTACGTTTTGCTTTCATCAATGATTTACTCATGATTTCCAGTTTTAGAAACACAGTCACATGGTCAGATGGCCTTAAGTCCTGCATAACACAGCCTTTCTGTCTGTGATTAGGTTGATCAAAACTTTGGTTGAGATGACACGCAGGCTGCATCCAAAGCCTCCCAAAGGCTGTAATGTATGCTCCTCCATATCTCATCCATATGTACCCACCCTCCCTACTATCAAGACCCCACATCTCTGGTTTCCCTGGTTTCTTCCAGCCTTTAATTCCTGTAGGGGCTTAGATCAGCATAACACTTGGACTGCTCAATCAATAACAATACCTGTCTGTCCTCCTTTCCGTTTGTCTTGTTTTGTCCTATCTGTCACTATTTCCCTTTCTTTCACACTGTGGTGTGGCATGGCCGTCCCCTTCAGCTCACATCAGGGGTTAAATAAAGTTTGACTTGATGGAGTAGCCTACAGGGAGGGCTGGTGATGGTCACTGTAGCAGTGAATCATGTTTACATATCTGTGGCTGCTAGAACAAAAATGCATTGGTCTTTCCAACGCTGTCATCAGACACAGTGCTCAGCTGAAAAGATAATGCAGACAAGGGAAAACCCCCCAAAACAAAGCATCCCAAAGGCTTCTTTTATGAATCAGCCGACATCAGGTGGCCTCATCCAAGTCTATGGTTCTTGAGAGGACAGCGCCTTTTAGTGGGAACACCCTGCAACAGTATGAAAGGGTGTGTTCATGGTAAAATTAAGGCACACCCTCAGTGAGAAGGGGAGCTTTAAGTGGCAGGATGTTTGCTGGTGATTGGCTGGAACTCAGCAGGCTTTTGGCTGTGAGGGCAAAAATTTAAGCAGCTGCATCTGTACGGCCAACAAGTGGTCTGTACACCAACAAAAATACCAAATACTCACTTTTTAAGCTATTTCTTCTTATACTGGTATTATATGGAGAATATTGTGCATCAGCAATGACATGTTGTCACTGAAGAGTTTTGACAGAATTAATTTTTTTGAAACTCAAGGATAATTACGGAGACTAAAAATAGCTGCATTTAGGTGCTTCTTATGTTAATGAAGAACAACATGCTGCCTTCTATTTAAGTAATTGTTTCTGTGCCATTTCCATGTACTAAACATTTATGATGCGAGTGTTTTGTGTGACGATGTGCATGAGTATCCTTTTGTTCAAAATGCAAAATCTGCTCATCTGTGAGTAGATCTATCTCAGCCATGCTTCTGAGGATCCAAACTGGGACTTAGCTTTCTTTACATTTCCTACACATCCTGTGTTTAAAGATCACAACAGATCTGCAGACGAGCAGCTGACGGAGAGCAAAGGATGGAGGAAAATCTGCTCCTGATGCTATTTTATCAAACACTGTTTGTTTCCTTTGGCATCTTTTCACAGAAAAATAAGTGTCAGTGTCTTTAATTTGCTACAGATTCACACAGCACTTGTGATTTTCTCAAGATGTTATAGTGATAGTGGGATCACTTTGTATTGAACAAAGCCTGTGTTCATTATTTCACGAAATCAACCGACATCCCTTTGATGATCAGAGTTTAACACTTCAGAATGCGTGGGCATGGTTGCACATTTGTTAGCTGCACATCAGACGATCCTCTTGAAAGTGGAGCATGTCTTTGAAGAGCAAGCGTAGCACAAATTAAATGTTAAAAACGCTGTCCAGCCTGATGCTCCTCAGACCCTGACATCTTTAAACAGGTTAACCAAGGAGAGAAAACCAGGTATTTATTCATTTGACTAAACCGTTTGTGTCCCCGCAGGGTTCGGCCGACTCCTACACTAGCCGTCCATCAGACTCCGATGTGTCCCTGGAGGAGGATAAGGAGGCAGTGCGCAGAGAGGCAGAGCGACAGGCTCAGGCACAGCTCGACAAGGCCAAGGTTTGTACCCAAAACCCAGCAACACTGAGCTCCCCACAAAGTCATATCATTCAGTTCTTACCTACTAAAATGATACCGTCAAACGTTTTCGGACTGAGGAAGATTGAAAATGGGTCAGACAGAGTTACATAAAAAAGAGAGGGATCTTATAGGTATCCAAACACTGACTTCAGTATTTCTGATTGCAGAGAGAAAGTAGTTGTACAAAACTGAAGCGGATGTAACATCCTAATGACTGACATGTTGCATTAAGCATCAAATGAAGCTAGAATCAGTCAGTGGGTTAATTACTCCTTTTTACCATGATCCAAATAAAAGCTTTACTTTATGATAAACAGAAAAGACAAAGCCAAAAATACAGCAAGCACAGTAAGGACATCAGAGCTGCACAAGAAAAAGACAACTGTTTTTGTTTTGTGAATAAACACGATTATTGAAAGATAAAGTATTCATTCACTCCAACAAGCAAAACAGTGAGAACAGTTTAATAAATAAAAGGCAATAACCTTAGGAATATTAATCATCCACAAAGTGCAACTGATATCATTTTTCACAATGCCAAGAGAACAAATTTCACTCCCACTCGGATTTATTTATTCAACTTGAATGCATAATAGTGCTTCCAGCTGGGCCTCACATGCTAAACACCATGTGCATTTGTTCTTGAGCGATGTGTCACTTTGTTAGCGTAGCTGATTAGCATTATGCTGTTGATCTCTGCATGGATTTCAGTACAGATTGGCACTGGATAAATATGTTGAACTAATAGACTGAAGACAAAGTTTTAAAGACTCTGCAGAGGTCTATCTAAGAAGATGACAGACAGCATCTACAAGTGAACATTAGCTAATGGTGCGTTCCAGTCATACTGGGAAGTTGGGATTTCTAAGTTTGGAGTGGGAAATTTTAACTGGAACACCCTCTGAGGTCGGAATTTCCTACTGGGAAGTTGGGGGATCCTCTCCACCCCAAGTCAACAATTGAAGATGGCTGCCCCCAGTGTGAACAGTTAATAAGCTCCTGTGATATTCTGTTCATTAGCACTTCTGAGTAGTGACTGTCTCACTAAATCAGCCAAAAACACAGTATTGTTCTTTGTTTAGTTATGGAAATGCTGCTAAAGTGCTATTTACATTCTTTATGTGGTATGTGCGAACTACAGCGCAGGGCGTGCTAACAACGGCTAACAATAGCGTGGTAGATCAGCACGTTTGTTTCAACTTTGGGACTGAAATGCTGATAACTCGGAGAAGATGGCATTCCCACTTTTCCTCTTCACAGTACCAATGTAAATGGAACGCAGCATTAATCCAAGGTGATCTATCTGTGTTACATACATCAGTTCTTATTACTTTTTGGTTTTACTTTTAAACAGACTTAGTTTCCTTTCTTTAGTTATAATTGCATGCATGTCAACACCTTAAACCCAAAGAGGCAGTGAGGTTTCAGTGTTTGTCAAGGCCTCTTAGAAGTAATAGTACATGTTAATGGAACACAGCATCAGGAGGTGATAAGTTGTAGCTATCTGTATTTACGTGCATTAATTCTGATTATTTGATCTTTTTTTTTTAAACAAAAATCAGCCGTTAGTGATTAGCACCAATAAAATCAGGGCACCTTAAAGTTATTCATATTTTTTTCAGAAAATCAACACTGGGATATGGTCAATAAAACTAATGTGAACATTCTGCTCAGGAGGTTACGTTTTTCCAGTATTTATTTGAGTGTTTGTCTGTCTGTGAGCAAGATTGCAAAAAGTCTCGCCCAACTTTGATAAAACTTTTAGGAATAATTAACGTGGCACAAGGAAGAAGTTATTTGATATTTGCAAAGGATTTGTTGACATTGTGAGATAGAGCAGATCTCCTTCATTTCTGCTGTTAACCCAGCTAAGAAAGTCAGAAATTCCTGTAATGTCTGTTTCATTTTAGTATTGGACAGCTGCTTGAGCAGTGAAGAAGGAGAGGGTTCGGTTTCTTTGGCTCTTACTTTTAGGAATTGGTACAGAAATGAAGTACTAAAATAAGTGTTGAGTTTTGACTTGGCAGGTATCAGACTTGTCGGGACTGATCGTTACCATCCCTGCAATCAGGCGACTACTTCTCCCTAATAAGAAACTACTCCATGCAGCTAAGACTATGGGCTCAGAGCTACAAACTGATACAACACAACCAATAAACTCAGTTACCAGCATTGATTTATGTCACAATACGGCCATTAGGAGAGTGTTTGTCTGCAGGCCTGTTATTGATGAATCCACAGACGCATAGATGGAGACACGGTTTAAGGTTAATGGATTAAGATGGATGTTAAGGTCAGAAAAGGGAGTTAGGCATTTTGTTGTGATGGTTGAGCATCTGCACCAGAATAGAAATTTGTTTGCACAGACAGACTTTGGTTTGTTATACTTGGATGAGTAAGTCAAACATCTCTCAAATGATAATATAAACTTCACACTGATAAGTTTGTTATTGGAAAATGAGAGATGTGTCTGTTTCCGTTTTGGTTGTATTTTTAGACAGACATAGTTTCCTTTCTTTAATTAGAATTGCATGCATGTCAACACTGTAAACTCAAAGAGGGAGTGAGATTTCAGTTTCAAGGCCTCCTAGAGGTAATGCTCCCAGCTCTGATCACTGGAGAGAGCAGTTTGGTCAAAGTAAAATCTGTTTCCTGTTTAATTCTCGGGTGTTACACGTGTACATCAAGCATGATTATTAACCTTGATTTAATTTTAGTTTTAAATGTTGAGTAATATTCCTACCAATTTTGTTCTCATGCATAATCGGCTCATATTTGAAGAAACACCCATGAGTCGATTTTAGCTGCTGCCAAGTACAGCAAACACATGACTATCACTTTCTTCTGCTCTTTCTCTTCTCTGTATCCTGAGCTGTCTTGTTAGCTGCAGTGCTAAAAAAACATTAGCTATGCTGCAAAATCTCAGTCATACACAGCAGGGAGACTGAATCTGGACATGGGTGGCTTTTATTTTAGATAGGGTCGGGACTGTTGACACTACACTGACCTGGGTAAAGAAAAGATCATAAAAGTTATGTCACGTTGATGAAAGTGAAATTCTTTAGAAACAGTTCAGCTCACATCACAGCCTGTTACAAACATCAACAGTCAAAAACTGCTGATCATTACTTTACAGATCTGCCAGAAAATAATCAGACAAATCGTCTGTTTTAAGTCCTAATCATAGAAAATGAAGACTATAGATTTATAATCACATATTACTGAAATGTCAAATGGGTTCTTAGCTTAGATGTTGCACTGCATAATACAGAAGCCCTTAATCATTATTATTGAAATTAGCTGGAGAATTAAAAATACATTAGCTGTACATCTTGAACACATTTCATTGTGCTTTTTAATGTTGGACCACCTTATGCAGCCTCTCAGTGCAAAGTTAACAAAGAGCTTGATGATAAGCAACATTTTTTGATTGTTTTATTTATTTATTCGCATCATAAATTAGAAACAGTTACATTGGCATAGAAAAAAATTGCAAGAAAGTGCTGGAGAGGTGAAAAAACAAACAAATTGGGCTTGTTCAAGATACCTCCCCAAATAGAATTAATAAAAATATACAAAAAGAAATAAAATGTACTAAAATGAAATAAACTCAAAATAGCTCCACAAATAAGCAAATAAATTAATTATGAATGAGAACAAAAAGAAGCTTTAGGATCTTAATGTATAATATATGATTTTAGTCTGAACTTAAAATTGGTCAGAGATGTAGATGTTTTTGTTAAATGATATGAATTACAAATTAATGAACCTTTGTAAGTAAAAGAAAACTGACATTGTGAAGTACGGCAAAAGGGAGTATGAAGTTTAATGGCATGTCTTGTATTGTGCGAATGAATCTGAGAGTTGATTGTAAAAAAGAATACATAAAAGAGTCTGGGAGCAAATGTGGTAGATGAATATATTTATAAATATACAAGATTGAAGAGTATTAAGATAGATAGATAACTTTATTGTCCCAATGGGAAATTCGTTTTCACAGCCTGCCAAACAAGAAGGACATATACAACAAGAAAAACATACAGTTAGGGAAACGGATACATGTAAAGTCATGCAAAAACTATAGAAAACCATAGAGCACGCATTTTCCATTACAACCCATTGGTCAGTGGGTTGTCTTGTTCAGGATGGAGATGGTACAAAGCTCTTGTTAAAGCGAGCCCTTCTCTATTTCAGTGTTCTGTACCTGCGGCCAGAGGGCAGACGTTGAAAGTTAATATGACTGTTTGACTCAAGCAATGACTTTCATGTCAGAGAGTGTGGAATTGGATCAATTTTATTGATTAAAGATTCATAACCACAACAGAAACAGGATCGTAGACGCCTAAAGTGCTCCTCCACAACTATTTTACCTTTAGCTCATTTATTTCTGTTGTGTAGACATTGTGCAGGAGCATGCTTACCATTTTGATACTTAAAAAACCCAATTCCAGTGAAGTTTGGACATTGTTTAAAATATAAATAACAGAGTAAAATGATTTGAAGGCCTTTTTGACCTTTATTCAACAAAATGCTCTGCAAAGACAAGATGTGCAAACTGAATTATATTGTTTTGTTTTGTTTGTTTTTTTTTTTTACAAATATTCACTTATTTCAAATATGATGCCTGCAACACTTTCCAAAAAAGCTGAAACAGAACAAAACAAAAACTAAGAAAAACTAGGAATGCGCAAACATCTACAGGTGAACAGGGTAATAGGAAACAGGCAAGTGTCATTATTGGTACAAAGGGAAAACCCCTGAAAGGCCATGTTGATGTGGTGAGGTTCACCACTTTGTAAACAACTGTACGAACAAATAGTCCAACAGTTTAAGAAAAATCTCTTGATGTACAAATGCCAAAAATAAAGATCATCTACAGTCCTTAAAATCAACAAAAGATTCAGTAAATCCAGAGAAATCTCTGCATGTAAATGGAAAGGCTGAAACAAACTCTGAATGTGATTCTGAATTGAAAACAGACATCAGTCTGTACATGTATGACCACGTGGACTCAGGAACACGTCTCACAGTTTATCACTACATGTACAAGAGCAAGTTTAAACTCTGCTATGCAAAAGGGAAGCCATATATCAACAACATCCAGAGATGCTGCCAGCTTCTCAAATCCTGAGAGTGTTGTGTCAAGGTTTGTAACCCAAATAAACTAACAAAAAACTAAGATAAGGACCCAAGAGCAGATTAAACAAAAAGGCTTTATTTAAAAACAAAAAGGGAGCAACAGTCCAAAAGTAATCTCTTACAAAAAGCTCAAAAATACTAAACAAAGTTTCAACAAGAAAGGAATCAACCAAAACACAACTACCTACAAACACTGGAGAGAAGCCCACGTGGTGAAACATGGAGGACGAATGACCCAACACAGACAAAAGTAACATGTAGACTAAATACACCGGGGAAACATCAAGCACAGGTGAGACAATCACACAGGTGCAGGGAATCATTATCAGGGGTACACAGAAGGGAGGGCAGGAAAACACCACGAGGAACACAGGGATTTCAAAATAAAACAGGAAACAAGGGAAACAAGAGGTCACAAAGACTAAAAATACAAGGAAAAAAACACACTAAAAAACAAAAGTAGCCACATAATAATATGTTGTTGAAAAATGTAACAGTGGAAAACATGCATCTGTTTAAGCTTTTTTATTCAAAATTAGTAAATATTTACCAAAAATGTCATTTATCAGTTGTATCATTAAATATACTGTCTTTGTCATGTATTTAATTGTATAAAGGTGAAAAGAATTCACAAATCATTGTATTTTCTTTGTATTTACCTTTTACACCCCATCCCAACTTAATTGGAAGTTGGTTTGTAAGAACAATAAATCACCAATATTAGATGAATTATGAGTTTTGTTTTTGTTGCCGTTGGTATTGAACAGGTACTAGTGTTAAGTTTTAACTGTGCTCAACATGCACATCAACACATTAACATTAGGGCTGGGACGATACGCTTTTCTCCCAATTCGATTTTTTACCTTTTCTTAGGTGCCGATTTGACTTGAATTGCGATTCTACGATATTGCCGATGTTTGCTATCTTTAGAGAGCTTTTTTAACACCAGTAAAAAAGATGACCAATCATGATGCCTACAGACTATATCAGGAAAAATACACATCACATGTGAGTCCGTTTTTAAGATTTATTCAGCAATATATCTTAACCAGCTGTCTCTTCAAAAGCCTGGACTGCATTTAAAAGTGGCTTATTAACACAGACTAAAATGAAGCCTTTAAATTTGGGGGGAAAAAAAGATTTTTGAACAAAAAAATCTATTTAAAAATTGTCAAACAAAAAAAATCCCTATACTTATGTGAATCGATTTTTCCCCCATCACTAATTAACATATCAATATGCACAAAACACTTCATCAGAATGCATTTGTTAAGAAATTGCTTTTATTCAAGAATTTGTTTGCACATTTTTATATAGAAAAGCAGTTATTTGTCTGTATTTCTGCCAAAAAAGTGCAGCATAGCAACTTAAGTTTGTGAAAAAAAACTAATTGAACAAAAAATGCCACTTTTCCTTGAAAGTAGTTATGGCATCAGGTATAATTAATTGTCTGTATCAGTGTAAAATGGTGGATTATGTTTTTCATTTTAACTTGCAGTATCCCATGACATGATTTTAGGCCTCTCTTTTGGAGTCACTTAATCAAAGTCTTTCCCCATTTCGACTGAACATTTCAAACCAACTTTCTCCTGATCAATAAATCACTGTTTGGGTTTCTTACTATACATCTCCTTGCATCTCTATGCATAGACAAACCATAGCAATATGTACTATATTTTCTTCTCTATTTGTTGTTTGTTAACATCTAAGCATATCCTGAAACTGACATATTTCCCAGCCCTTGTTTTCACAGCAAATAAATGGCCGTCAGTGACTTGTGATGTGAGAGGTTAGGGGCCTTTAAGGGTTTAGCGTTGCTGTTTCTCAGAACTGAGCTTCCCCCTGCTCCACTCTGCTCAGGGCCACAATTAGCACAATATAAACAAACCCACATGAGCAGAGCCGGCTCTCTAGCGCAGGGCAGGAATAACAATCAGTACCTGCTTCCTTAAATTTGATCAAAATGTTGATGCATTTAAAATTTACACTTTTGATCTGAGAATATTTTTGCATCCTTCAGGCAGAGCTGGCTTCACACTTAAATATAAAGCTCATGGTGTTCAGTTCCCTTTGCTGTTTATTCAAGGGAGCTTCTAAAAAGTGGGTTGATTGTTTTTGACAGGGTATTTAGTGTCCAGTGTACATTAGCTTTAAGCTCTGAGCTTTTGGCCGTCCATCCATCGTCGCAGACATTTTCCTCTCGTGCTGTGGCACAGGCTTTGCTCCGAGCTGGCAGTGACGGATCGTCCCAGCAGATCTATGTTGTTATTTTCCAGAGCGTCCCTCTCTTGCTCGCTAATTAAAAAGATAAGTTGGCTTTAGAGATAACCTGGCATAGATCTCCCCTGTTGGCATTTTACATGACAAACGACCAGTAAAAATAGCTACTCAGTGTACGGCCACCAGAGAGAGAGAGGGAGAGCCGGGGGTCAGAGGAAGTGCAGGCTATCAGACTGTGAGAGCAGTTATTCATTATCACTTTCATAACATATTGCTGATATCAGAGAGCACACAGAGCATTTAATAGATTCATTTAGCACTAACGATCACATATTATCAAACACACAAACTGACCTAAAATTTATTTCTGGTGGGATGTTTTATTTTCTGTTTCAGAATCATTAATCTGAGCTTAGCTGAGCTGTCTAATTGTTTCTGTGGATGGTGATTTGACAGCTTTAACATGTCAACCTTTGCTGATGCAAGGGTCAGGATGTTATAAATAATGCGGATATACTGTGGCACATACCTGCTACATGATGTTTAGATTGTTGAATTTGGAATAAATGATTGCATTGGGGTCAAAAAGCATAACTTTTAACATAAAATACCTCCCCTTAAAAGTTTTTTTTTCTCTTTTAAGATTATCGATAACAGCTATTCAGTGTTAATTTTGTTGAATAATTGTTTTCTTTATAGTTTTCTTTTTTTTTTTTTGCTGACGAAAACTAGACAGTAAGTGTACATTGACTAAAACTAAATTCACTCACATTTTTGTCAACAGATAAAAACTAGACTAAAATGTTTGATGAAGACTAAATCCAATCAGACCTAATTTTATCATGTAGAAAGTAGAGACATTTTAGGAATCACAGCTACTTTGGTCGTTTGGAAAGGCTGAATGAGTTAAGAGGTCATCCAATCACAGCTGCTTTAGCTTCATGGTGGTGGGATCCTACAAGGAAGCATAACAATGCCGTACACTTTAAACTTCATGTTTTAGTCGGCGAGATTTACAGATTTACAGATTTCATCAACTTAAATGTTACATTTAATCAACTAAAATCAGACTCAAATTCAAACAATTTACGGGTGCTGGTTTGGTGGAGTGGTTAGCAACCAGGCACCCCATGTACTTGCTTCTGCCGGTCCAGGTTCGAATCCACCCTGTGACCAGTTTGCAGAGCGTCTTCCCCTGCTCTCTCACCCTCTTTCACAAGCCTATCCACTGTCTCTCTCCTATCAATAAAGGCACAAAATGCCCCAAAAAATCAAACAATTTAACTTACTATATTAGACTAAAACTAAAAGATATTTTAGGTAAAGGACTAGGACTATAACTAAATTTAGAAGTGCTGTCAAAATGAACATTGCTAATATTGTGAATTACATCCTCCAGTTACCACAGTTCAGCTTTTCTAGCAGTGAGATGGAAGCTAATGTTGCTCTCATGGTCCCAAATTGCTCCATCCCTGGTTAATAACTATCTAATGTAAATTTACCAGTTATCCATAGCTTACTTTTTCCCCAAAACTTTATTTGTAGAACATTTAAAACATACAGGACAGACAGTGTGACATACAACATGAGGTATAAAAAGACAAAAAAAGCATCAAATAGTTGACACATCTGTTTATCAACATGTATATCAACATTTTTTTTGTTTTGTTTTATATTTATTTTTTATTTATTTATATTTTTGTTTAAATCATACTTTTTTAAAAATCTTTATTTTTCTTGCTATGTACTTTTCAAAATGCTATTGGAATCTTAATTTCCCTGAGGGAGTTTCCCAAAATAGATAAATAATGTTCAATGTCATTTAATCTAACACCCTTTACCACTCACCAACCCATCCCTTACAAGGCCAGTAATCTCAAGAAAAAAGATAATATTAATATTAACGAAAACAAATAAATGTGAAAAAAAAAAACTGAAATAAAAATAATAACATCATGTAACGTAAATACTCAAGAGTAAATAACCAACACACATGCCAAGGCCTGTCTCAAATTTTTAGGGACACCTGTAGAAGAAGAAGTCCCGTAAACTGCAGACGGATTATTCATGGCAACGCAAAACTATATGCCCCAGTTAATAGGGGTGTCCCGATCCGATATTAGTATCGGTTTTTGTCCGATTTCAGCTAAAAAGCATATATCGGATAATATTGGCCTGCATCTAAAATACCCTACATAAGCACTCAGGTACAAGCAGTCCAATCTAATTTATTATTTATTTATTTAATTCAGTTGTAGGATATGCTTATGTTTGTTAAACACAGCTGTTATTTTGCACTTTAAAAATATATGCTTTTAATCTTACTGGCTTTAAGTAACTTTTCAAGGTCTTCTAATTTATTTTTCATTTATTTTATTTAATAGTACTATATTCTTATGTTTAAGGTTAAAATTTATTTTACCCATTGGTTAAAAACAAGTGGGTCAGTTTTTCTCATACCTGCTATTTCTGACTACTCTGAGTAATCTCACCTGATCAAGCCTTTTCTAACTGTCCATACTACAAAATAAGTACCCGATCAATATTGGTATTGGCCAGTACTCAAGGCTGCAATATCGGTATCATATTGGAGGGGAAAATGTATATTTTTGGGTATTTTGTGCCTTTATTGATAGGAGAGAGACAGTGGATAGGCTTGTGAAAGGGGGAGAGAGAGCAGGGGAAGACACTCTGCAAACTGGTCACAGGTGGGACTCGAACCCGGACTGGCAGAAGCATGTACATGGGGTGCTAACCACTACGCCAAACCAGCACCCCAGGAGGTGAAAATGTTGTTGGACACCCCTAACAGTTAACATTTCAAAAATATATGACCAAAACAGCTTTAGTTTAGCACAAGACCAGCACAGATTGATACCCAGAGCTAACTTTCTGATACCATTGGTTCGCCTTCACCTGTCATCACTCTGTGCTCAAACAGAAAAATGATCTACAATGATGATATCACGATGCAGACATTATGTGGTAATAAATTTATCATATTATCATGTTTAGCTTGTTTAAATGATTGTTTAAAAGGTATGCAATGCTTTCACCTTAATTAAAATATTTGCTCTCGCCACAAGTTAAGACAGAGAAACATTGCCACATCGATGTAGTCACACCCATATTATTCATGTGTAATGATGTAAACAGCCTTCATTTATCATTACTTAATGTGCAAACCTGCAGTTAACTAAATCAACCCTAGATTATTACTGCATTATTTTCCCACATCAATTCAATGAAGGTTATGGCTCTCTTTTACCATAATAATAAATTTCACAGGCTCTCCGTGCAGCCCAAGGCAAGTCCACACAGCCAGAAAGAATTAATTTCAAATCGATCCACAACATTCAAGGTGAAACAATGTGGGAATCTTGATTTATACGCAGGACATTCAGAGGCCGTGGCACGGACATGGCAGATGTGCAGGTGTTTACTCGGTGTAAGTACAGCACACAGACGACCGACCTGGAGGCTTTAACTTCTGAAATATTCATGGTGTGATGAGATATTGTGACGCGCGTCACAGGGTTTTAATTGGCTGTCGTCTATGGCGCTGCCTCTGAGGGTTCACAGCCACAGATAGGTATTCACGTAATCTGGATCTGATATCTTTGTCCTGTCTTTCCTTTTTCTTTTGTCTCTGTGATTGTGTCTCCTTTTACTCTCTTTGTTTTAATCATTCTTCATCTTGCCCTCTATCCTTCTGTCCTTCCCCCTCCTCCATGCTTTCACCAGGTCTCTACCCCTCTGCTTCTGTCCCTCTCCCCCCTCCACTGCAGTCGATATGGCATCCATAATGAAGGCCGGTGTTATGTAAGAACAAATCGAGCAGTGTGGGCTCAGGCAGGAGATGTAGAGATACTGTAAAGCCGTGTTTGACGCGCCATTATGTTCATTCTCACTTTCACCTGTGATACAAGGTGGCATGTCGGACATGTGCATGTGCACTATTGTCTGCAGGTCCGTAAGGTGTCATTAAGCCCGGAGAAAGCCTCACCTGCCAGGACGCCATGATAGATAAAGGCGAGTAGAGCAGCTGGGAGGGAGGAAGGGGGGCAGCGGACCATGAGAGAAGTGAGAAAGTGCACCACACATATGTATACTAATGGACCTTATACCTTCATCCAGCCATGTGACTCAATGCACGCAAACACCAAGGACGCTGTGTCCTCTACGAGTCCCTCTGCACACATGGGATTGAATCTCAATGGAGATGTCACACTCAGCGTAGGGCCGTCACTCTATAGGATATTTACATTACTCTCCACATGAGGAAAATGATTCCAGGAGGATTTCACTAATGTATTATTTCCATAATCCCTCCTATTTCATCATATTCACTTCACACCTGTTGTATTTCCATGAGGCAGGAGTGGACAGAGGAAGATGAAATGAAGAAGGGCTAAAGCTCCTCCTGACTGATGAATTACTCCAATATCACAGAGCCGTATTGAGCTCTGAGCCTTTCTGAATGATCTCAAGTACCAATCAGATCCAAGCAAATCCAATCAATCCCCCTCTCCTCTTTAGTATTTAAAGGTTGAGGGTGGAGGTGAAGGTGCTGCATTAACAATTGTAATTTAAATCGAATCTACTGTGCAGATTTAAATGTCCTACCCTCATATATTAACGTGTGAATTAAAGTGCTTGTATATCCACCAAATATGTTTCTTGACATATAATGTAGAATCTGTTCATTTTTATTCTAACTAGTCTAAGGACAAGAAAAAGTCGATAGCAGTGGAAATTCAGCACAGTTTAGTTAACATGGGATCACAGTGCCTGCTTATCAGAGTTGGGTAGAGTTAGATGTCAAGATCCTTTATGTTTAGAGATGGGAATTGAAAACCAATTCCAGTTAAGAATTTAGAACAATTCCCTCAAGGAATTGATATAGCATTTATCTTTTTACTTTACACTTCCTTATCAATTCCTTCCACTGTGTTTTGAATGCCTGGAAATCAAGGATATCACAGTCTTGTCAAAAGAAGTTAGCAGAGGCAGGAACAAAGAAGTCAAAAAAGTAATCATGCCAGACAGTAGGTCAAAATCATGGCTCAGTTTTCAACAAAACATTTACTGCAAAATGTTGAGCGTGTGGAATCACCAGCAACATCCAAAAAGTAAGATTTTGTCCTCTTCAGAATTGACAACATGATTTTATCCAACATAGCAGCCTGCATAGAACCTGTATTTGCAAGCGTAGAGCTTCTGGAGCAAGATTTCTACAGTGTTGACTCTTACTCTTACTTACTCTTGTAATTTGTGGCAATATTTTAAAATATGAATTCTGAAACAATCTCAACTGTGGTCATAACGTAGGCCCTGTCACTTCCTGCACAGGCACTGTTTTAGGCTTTTATTTGGTTTTAAATAATAGTCATATCAACAAGGGAAACATTTCATGGTGATATATTGTGAAACTAGTACAGCTTCAGTTTTTATGCAGACAAGCCTGGTTGAGTTTGAAATCGCTAATTGAGTTTTGAGGGGGCAATTTGGGATTTTATTTATAGGTCATATCACCCAGCCCTATGTTTCAGTTCACTGCAGCAGGTTGATGCAAACTAACATGATAGTGAGATGCACGTCGTGCTTCAGAAACAGGGTTAAAGGATATTTAGATGTTTAAAATACTGAGAAATAACGTCCATCTTTATTTTTCGTCCATCTTTCACCCCCAATCCACCTTCATTGTGTTTATTTTTTCCAGCTGTATCTATTTTTACCCTCTATTTTTCCTGATTGTGTTCCTGTGTTCCTGCTGAAGGACTCTGGTGTAACACGTAAGAGTATGCTTCAATGGCCAAAAATCAAAACTGTTTAGCTTCTCAATCAGGTCGACCGAACATCTGCCTTTTATCCGCTGACTTTATTGTGATCCTGCAGCTGAGTTTTTTTGTGACAGAAGACTTGATTGTCTTTTAGGGGAGGCTCGCTCACCCACATTCACCTTAGAATATCGTGACACAGCTGCCACTCTTTCTTCACTTTCCAGATCAAAATATCTCCGGAGCTCTGCTCCTAAAAAGATGCCAATAACAATTGTTTGATACTTATGGCCTATGCCAATAAGGTTGTGGTTTTGCCGGCAAATGTCTGTTTCTTTTTTTTGTTAGTTTGTTAGCAAGCGTACTCAAAACAACTAGGTAGATTTGGCAACTCAGAACTCAGAAATGATTAGATGTTGGTGTTGATATGTGTATTTCTCTGGATGCAAAAAAAAAATAAAATAAAAAATTTTTAAAAATCCATAAAATAACATTGGGCGAATTTTTAAAAAAAATCATATCTCTGCCATTTTTAACAGATTCACTTCCAGTTTCACAGGATAATATGGGGTCCATCTCTCTATAATGAAGGTAAATGTCATCTGGATCTGATCCAGATTGAAATCACAAAAAAAAACATTGAACTTTTTAAAGGGAAGTCCCATTGATGACATTTAATAATTTGTATAAAATCAAAATATAAAGGGATGTTTCCAAAACTTGTTGTGTTCATATGGGATAACCACCTCCATGTATGTGCGGAGTTTGGTCCAGATTCTGGCTCTATTTTGGATCTGGTGATCCAGAATTGTATCTTTTACAGGGGTTGTGGAAAAGCCAAACTGTTTGGTGAGGGTCTGCACCATCCAAGTGCTTTTTTTAGTTGGAAATGTATGATTAGGTGATCAAAATAAGGGCAACATATCATAGAGGAAAAATCAAACATGCAGGACTGTCTGTCTTGGATTTGTGAAGCAGCCCAGGCTGGTCTTTTGTTGTCCATTATCCTAACACACTACATGAGACAAAACAGCAGATTTTCATGGCTGACAGGTGGGGCCATAATCACACATCAACACAGTCTGATCTTGGCATTAGGTACACTTTACTTAACACGGTTATGGATTAGGGATGCACAATATTATCTGTTTGATCCGTATCAGCCAATATCAGCCGAAAAAGTTTAGTATCATATCGGCCGATTTTGACATTTTTGCAGATATTTACAGTCGATATATCTGCCACACATATCGGCCATATAACGGCAGTATGGGCAAATTATACAAATGTTCAAAATTGATGCACCCTCTCATCACTGCATGGGTACATTTAAATATTGAGAGTTTTATTTATGCAAGAGTTAAAAGCTGTTTATCTTGTGTTACATCTGTTCATGCGATAATATGCTGTAACACTGAAAGAAATAACGAGTCCATTCTCATTAAGCACAGAGCTTGAGCTCTTCACCTGAAATATGTGTATCGTTATCGGCAATAATAAATAAAAAAATATCGACATATCAGATATCAGCAAAAATACAATATTGTGCATCCCTATTATGGATATCTTCAGGTCTCTTGCTCTAAATCCTTCCTGTAACTGAATCAAAAGTTTGCCGTGAGTCGTCCTGAATACATCTTTATCTTCAGGAATATTTTTGGAAAAGTCTGATATTCAGACTGCTGTGATGAGACCAGACAGACTTGAGTGCACTTTTCAAGCATTTAGCAGCAGCAGTACAAGATCCAAATAAAGTTACAGCATCAAAGCTGTGATCTCGAGGGCTCAATTTGGCTTCGAGCTGAAAATTACACCCCCCTTCCCCTCAACTTGCTCCCTTTCATCTGCAGGTAAATATTTGGCGTGTCAGTCTCACTGGGAGATTACTCTAAGCCACTTCCCCGTGAATTCGTTTTGGCTTTTCAGCTGACTCCTGTCACGCTTGTCGCACAGTCAAAGGCAGAGCAAATGTAATCTGGTTGAGGGCATGACCATGTTGCCAACTGTTGAGGCTGGCTCTGAGATTACGTCCAAAAGCTTTTATGTAATTCCTGAAGGGGTGTTTGTTTTACGTGGGTATATTCTATTCTTGCAGAAATCTGGATGTGGAGGGGTTTGATCTGAGCACATGGTTCCCCCATTACATTTTTTACATGAGATGACCTCATTTAATCTCAACTAAATCCCCTTTGTACAAAATGTAATGCATCATTATGGGCAGAAGAGATTTGCTTCAGCTTTGTGTGAAAACATCTGAGAGGGAAAGGTAGATCTGTCGCTGGTGTTTGGAGGTTTTATGGTGGCTCACAGGAGAATGGGGAATGTTTCATTAGCTGTAGTCATTATCTCAATGGACTGTTTGGGCCAAAGAGGAAGGTCAGCAGTGATGCAACAGGAAGGCCAGTATTGATCCAGGTATTGTAAAGACTCGGGGATTGATTTATGAACCTTTTATACAATTGCTGTTTGTGCTGCTCCGAGTTGCTGCGAAACAAGAAGAGTCCTGTTTTACTCAGGGTGTCGAAGCCGTGATTGCTATTGACACTTATATGTAGCACCACTCTGAGTTGTTAAGTGTGTAAGTCTGTAGAAGAGAGACTGGGCAGCAGGAAAATCATTCACAGAGAGAGCTTTTACACCTTTCACACCTTTGACCAAGACAAGAGGGACTGTAAGGAACAACCAGAGTAAGGAGGAGGTCTCAGTTATTTTAAAGTGGAGTTATTTTAAAGAGCCTGGATGGTGTTTTTGAGTTTTAATGCTCTTTACAGTTTTAAAATGTCTCCTCCAAAAAAAGGCAAAAAGTCCGCGATCAGGACCACTCTTCATGGTGCTGTTAGCTGCCTTAAAAGTCTCCTTCCTCTGCTCCCTTAAATAGACCTTCCAGTGGGACGTCCCATTCCATTTTCATCAATCAATCAATCCATCATACTTTATTTGTACAGCACTTTTCATTCAGGAGTTGTAATACAAAGTGCTGTACATGGGAAATAAAATAAATGAAATAAAAAGTAGAAAATTGCATAAATGAAAGTATAATACCCCCCCCCCCCCCCAACCAATCCAGAAAACAGAATTAGAGGACTGAGGAAATGCTATTTTGAATTAAAAACGAGGAAACACATGGGCTAAGACTAAAATGATGGTTTAAAATCATGATAAGAGATAACGTAGAAATATTGGAGTGTAAAAAAAGTAAATAGGTAAATACATTATAAAATAAAATTTAAATAATAATCTGTTAAAGTGAGAAAGTGTATAATAAAATTGGATAATAAAAAGAAAATAATTTAAGAATAAAATTCCAAATAAACAATCAGAACTAAAATGTAGAAATAAAACAGAATAAGAGGGCTAAAATAGCTAAAAAAATAACGACAAATAATAATAAATATAATCAGCTAAAAGTCAGATTAAAAAGGTTGGTCTTGAGTACGGCTGAAAGATTTATCATTATCATATCGATAAAGAGATATGAACATTCAAGATATCAATATTGAAAAAACAACATTATAAACGGTATAGTCTTTCCCTGCACTCTTCCTGCATATACAGCTCTGAAAGTCACAAAAAATGTAATTTTTACAATTGCCATTGAATGCACCACTTGGTTTTCACCAAGCCCGTAGTCATATCGTAACGATATCGAGATATCTGGAATGAATATCGAAATATGGAATTTTGTCCATATCGTTGAGCCTAGTCTTGAGTTTGCCTTTAAAAATATGAACAGTAGGTGCTGCTCTCAGGTCTTCAGTTTAAGCCCATGAGCTCACATTAGCAAGTCCACTATAGAGGGAGGATTGACAACATTGTGTAAAGCAGCACTGAACTTTCCAGCATGAATGCTTGTCTGTCTCTCTATGTGGGCCTGTGCTTGGCTTGAAATAGTCTCCAGCCCCCAAAAGGGTTAAGAGATGGACCATGATGGATAGATGGTGCTGGTTTGATTGAAACTCTTCAATCAAAGGTGCAGTGTGTAGAATGTGGCATTTTATACATCCACCGCATTTCGCCAAACAGAGACGGTGAATATAGGAGATGTAATATTTCTATTTGTATGTTAAGTCCGTCAAAATAGGAGTACAATCATCCCCATAAAACGTTTGTTTTATTTTTATTTAGTTAGAAAAATCTTTATAAAAAAATTACATTACCGTGGGCCGCTGTTTAGTGTAGGCCGACATATTGATCCGCTGTGTTGTCTGCGGGTGGTTTTTAGGGACAAAAAGAACGAAACGCGAATCTGTCCGCCGGTTCTGAAATCTACCTGGAATGCAGGCGAAGAAGAGGAGAGGATGGCAGTGGATGCATAGAAAGTCCGACGTGACGTTTTGGCTAAGGTTAGGTTCATTCTAGAATCTGAATGCTAGATGTGGCTAAAATGCCAAATTCTACACACTGCACCTTTAAATGAATTAAAGGCCCTGTGGATTCAGGTAGCACAGCTCCAGGTGAAATAGTCACTGCCTGTGATTCTGATCTTCACTTACTCATAGCCAAGAGCTCAACTTTGTGTGAATGTGGCATGAATCACAGCTATAAGGAGCAATAAGGTGCACGTAAAGCATGGAAATATTATAAAAGTGTTTAAAAAATACTTGAAAATGATCCTTTCCAAGTGCACAAACTTGCACATGTTGTGACTTACTGCCATGAAAATCACATATCCAATGAAGATGGGATTCTGTTTTTTCTGTAATGATTTTGTGTGATTTCAGTTTGTTAAAAAGTTCACCACATAACTCTGCCTACCAATTTATGTATGTATTTATATATTGAAAAGCTTTTAGTATATAATTAAATCTAAATAACAGCAGTATGCATTACCAGTTAATTTAATCAAGCAGTTTTCATTTGCTGTTTTGATGTACTTCGTGATATATTAAAATAAGTATTTTCTTGTCAGAATGTGCACAAATGTTCCGTACACAAATTGTCTAACATGATACTGATGTGTTTTGTTATGAGTCTGTTTGTTTGTGAACATATCTGTCAACGCTACAGATCCCAAAGATCCATACTGGGACTTTGCTTTCTTTCTGTCTTTCTTTCTCGCTGTGTTTGTCACAGAAGAATCATGACGGATCTTCAAACAGCTGACAGGGAGCTAAGGATAGAAGACATGCTGCTCATGATGTGATGATTTTATTGAAGACTGTTTGTGTCATTTGCCGTGTCTTCTCAGAGAAAATAAAAAACACCCAAGGACTATATTTCTTTTTCCTCTGGGAGATCCCCAAAAAAGACTTAACTTAACTTTTCCATCTACAGAAACACAAATTACAAGTTGAATCCTGCACTGACTGTCAAATTGCAAACTTACATCTTAAACTTTTAATTTTTTTTGAGTTGAATATGGAACTGAAGATCTGTGTTTTTATCAGGACTAGAAGAGTTTGTACTGGAAAGCAGATGGTATTAGAGTACAACATTTTTTACAGCCTTAGTTTTGGGTTTTGCTTTCCGACAGGCATTTATTTATTTTGTCTTTTGAGTGTTGTTTGTCATTTTCATTGATCTCCCTCATTTATTTCTCCTCTTAGACCAAACCAGTTGCATTTGCGGTCCGCACAAATGTCAACTACAGCCCAATTCACGACGATGACGTTCCCGTACCAGGCATGGCCATTTCCTTTGAGGCTAAAGACTTCCTCCATGTCAAAGAGGTGAGTCATTTCCTCTTCAATTACAGCCATGATGCTGGAGGAGATAAAGATGATGACCTGGAGAAGGAAGTGGATGCTTTAAATTAATGATTGATTACTTCCGTCTTTCTCAGAAATTTAACAATGACTGGTGGATAGGGCGCCTGGTGAAGGAAGGCTGTGAAATCGGTTTCATTCCCAGTCCGGTGAAAATAGAAAACACTCGCATCCTGCAGGAGCAGAGAGCCAAACAGGGCAAATTTCACTCTAGGTAAAAAGCAACCAAGTTTGTGAAGTTTTATGACTGTTTTTAGGCTTCTCTCGTGATCTGATCCCACAATTCTTTTCCATTTTCAGTAAATTGGGAGCAAACTCATCATCTAGTTTAGGTGAAGTGGTTCCTAACTCTAGGAAATCTACTCCTCCTTCTTCTGGTAAGTAGCTTCATAAGCATCTTTTACTCTCAAGATTTATATTTCAGAAATTATTCTTTTATTAGATTAAGCTAAAAGAATTTAAGTGAAAGTTAAGATATGTCACTTTGTTCGTAAATATTAAGGGCCCTATTTTAACACCCTAAACTGTGCTATATGAAGAGTGCTCCTGAGTTATTATGGGCATGTTTACTTATGTTTTGCAGGGCAAGTGTCCAAATATCCAAGGCCTATAGCAGAACGAGCTTGGATTAAGTCATGTGATTGTGTATTTTGTGGATAACAATAAAGCACGAGCGTTGGTTTCATTCTGAATTAGAGTCAGTAATGAGGACAGATCATCAAGTTGTTATAAACACAGTGCATTTCAGTAGGGCCCTATAAAACCTCTTTCAGTTTTTACCAAATTCCATTTTAATTTTTCCCAATTTTTTCCAGTTTTACTTTTTGGAGAATTCAGTTTTCAGTATGTCGCGCCAGTTTAACCCGAGATACTGTATAAGGTAATGAGAAGTGGCCCGCTTAGCTTCAGTACAGTGTTTCCCCTTTTTCCTTAGGTGTTTGTTACTTTTCAGATGGTCCACACATGTGTCTTTACAGATTCAGTCAACAGTATGTCGACAAAATTTGCAGAACATTTGATCAGATGACAAATAACAATCGCTCTACCCTGTAGTTAAGAGTTAGCCTGGAGTTTTGTAGCTTCTTTGCAAACTTAGCCGGGGTCTCAGGAAGGAGGGTAAATGGACTATGCATTGTCCCAGCCTTATTGACCCCCCCCGGAGCATTTTCCAGAGAGATATGTTCCTTTTTTGGGGGGGAGAAAGACTGTTACATAAATGTTGGCCACTTCAAAATTTTCTGAATCTGCCTCTTATGTCCAGTTCTGTGATTCCATCTGCAATTCCATGATTGTGGATTTAGAAGGGCCCTATTTCAGACTAAAGCTTTAGATCAACCAAACGCCAGCTAACATACTTATTTATATGACATTTTTTTATGGTGGATTTAAGTTAGATTTCACTGGAGCATCCCTACAACATCACAAACTATCAAAAATGAACTTTGATCATTCCCATGTAAGGTTAAAAACTGGAACCTTGTTGAATATTTACCTCAAATTTAATCAACTCTGACAGGATTGGATATTTCTGTAAACTCATGTTCTGTCATCAAGATCAAATGGTCCATTTAGATTCACTTCATTATTTTCTCTGCTGAAGTCTCACTCTGTATTCTTTAACTCCTGCCTAAAGCAGTTTATTGTGTGTTTTTTAGTTTATTGAAAAAAAAAATGCAGGAGACAGACAAAATATATTTATCAGATAATTATCCTTATATACTGAGAAAATTCATATGCCCCTGAGTTTAATAATTTTTCAGCAATATGTTAATTGAGTTTTCCTATTAGACAAAAATTGTGTGATAAGAGAAAATAATACATTACAAGATAATGCTATGATTATTTTGCTTGTAAAAGACAGATAGCTCCATTTGATCCTTTAGGTTAATACCTAGTCAAAAGTCACATGTTTCAATTAAAAAAAAACTCTGCATTCCCTGCCCAACCTGTTATAGTTTTAATCAATTTAAAAAAAATAATAAATAAATAAATGACATAAAAGAAATTACCACTCCTGTGCATTATGCAAAACGAAGATGTTTTTACTTAAAGGTCTTGAAATCAGATGTACTGCACCATCAGTTCAACTAAAGTATCAGCTATTTTTAAATCGGCCACTAGCAAATTTATATGAAATGAACAGATATAATTTGTTCTGCCTTGATAATTCAGTGCCGACATCTGGCACCATTATCTGCTGTTTTTGAGAAGGTCCTGTACTTGAGGCTGTAAAAATGATCTGTAGGTCAAATTGTGATCAGTTTTCTTGATCAGACAGATAAAAAAAATTTAGTATTACGTGAGAATCACCTCAAAAAGGATAATCAGAAAAACAATGATATCAGTATTGGCTATATTATTAGCTTAAACATTGGCATTGACCCTGACTTTCACAATTGGTGCATCACTACTTAAAGGTCTAGACTTTTATTTTTAAAAGTTTACAGAGAGCCTGTGTAAAATTTACTTTAACTCATTCATTGTATGGAATAAGCTCAGTGGAAGTGCAATGAGAACTCATTAGCGTGGGCCCTTCTGTCAGTCTGTCAAACTCATGACCAAGTTTTGGGTGTTTTGATACAGAGCAAGTTTTGTAAAGTTTTGTCATTCTCAAGACAGGAAAGCGCCTCATTTTAAGGCAAACACCTTCAGGCATTAATGGGGGCGCAAGTTCATTTGCAGTATAAACTTTGTGAGATCTGAATATAAAAGAACTGCATCAGGAGGAAAATAAGAGCGCAGTGCAGTACATATGTGCAGGAAATGTGATGTTTTTCTGTCATTTATGTTGTTAAATGGCTATAATTGTACCTTTAAATGTTGGATGTAAATCCCTGTATGTTAGTATTGGTGTAAAATGCTCCCGTTACCTGTGACCTCCTGTCTCCACCTGTGTGTGACGATGCTCCTGTCTGTCTGTGTGTAGCCATTGACATAGACGCCACAGACTTAGACCCCGAGGACAATGAGCTTCCAGTCCACCTGCGATCCCCTAAAGCCAGTCCAAACACTGTCATGTCACCTTTAGCAAAAGAAAAACGAATGCCTTTCTTTAAGAAGGTAATCTCTGGACTATACCTGCCCCCGCTCTTCCTCTCTGTCCGTCCGTCCGGCTCAGACTAAACGCCTGTGGCTGCTCAGTCTCACTCAGCGTCTTCTCCGTCTGTCTGTCCACACCACCGTCCTCGTCTCACCCATCTGTTTGTTGGCATGCATGCCTCTTCTTAACCTCTCTTTGTCCTCTTCCGTCTCACCGTAGCTAAGCAGAAGCAGAAGTCGGTAAGTTGTGGCGTGTCGTCCGCCGCCTCAGCAGGGTTTTGGGCGATGACCTCTGTGGTCTGAGCTCTCTGAACCCCACTCACTGCTCCTTCAAGCCTCTGTGTTATGTTGGTGTTTATGAATTTGGATGTAAACTTGTGATCCTGATGGAGTGAGAGCTCAGTGTGACAATGTTTTAATCTTGATGTAGTTCAACATTTTGGGATGTATACCGTTTCTCTCTTTTGCTAAAAGCTCTCAAATACAGATCTGAAAAAAACTGTGGGACCACTGTAAAGTTCCACTGGTTCTTCTTCTGGTTTATAGGATATTATGCAAAGGAGCAGCTTCTTTTTTTTTTATCAGTTTTTGAGGTTTTCACACCTTAGGCAGGAAGGTGGACAGGGCTGGACATGTAGGCTTTCAGCACATGTGCCTCTTGTGCTCCAATAATTATTTCTGTTGCACTGTAAACAGCATTTCCCTCAGTTTTCCAAATTCTAGATAAAAAAATCCTCAGTTAATATTTACAGCTTCTAAAAATAACAAAAGGCTGTTGTGTTTGCCATACTCAGAAAAACAGACAAAGGAAACTAGCTTGTGTCCAAACCAGGGTTTAATTTAGCACAAGTTAAACAATTTTTAGTGAAATGATCCTGACTTTTAAGAAGAACTTTCGAACATATTGTATGCTTTCATCAAACCCTCACATTTCCATTAGTGCTCAAACGTATGTAGTTCAGCTCAGTTAAATGATGAACAAACTGGCATCTCATCAAGAAAAATTTGCTTAACATGCTTTAACATTAAAGGGACTGTGAGGAGTTTCTAAGTAATTGCAAAAAAGTCTCACTTTTAGATATATGATATTGATCGATATACACACTTTAAGATGAGTTTTATAGCATCAAAATAGGTTATCTATAAATGCTATTCCTTAGCTTCTTGGTCAGGTCGGACAGGGCTGGACTGGCCTGGATACTCAACTTTGGGAACAAGACAATTAAAACTAGAGCAAATTTATATAATTTTATTATTTATATTACACGTCTTAGAGCACCGGGCTGAAAGTAGCGATATATAGCCGGCTACAACTACGATAATAAGTTTTCCAAAAATTGCTTGTTGTCACACATCAAAAACTACCGCTACGTAACTAGAAAGAGATACATTACCTCGTCGCTTTGCATCCTGTAAGTTGTTGAAAAAAGAAGTTGTAAAGCAATGCAGAGTTCTGAGGAAGGTCCAAGCTGTATTTATCACAACAAACACACTCTTTGGCTTCAGTCACGTCTTTGGTGCGTTCCAGTTGTAGTCAGAAGTAGGAATTTCTGGGTCCCGAGTAGGAAACTGCAACTGGAACGTTCCCCGAAGTCTGAATTTCCTACTGGGAACTTGGTGAAACCTGGCCACCCCCGAGTTGACAATCGAAGATGGATGCCCCCAGTGTGAACAGTTATTTAGCTCCTGTAATAATCAATTTATTTGCACTTCTGACTGAGGTGTGTCGCTCTAGATCAGCTGTATACATCGTATTGTTAGACTTATATTTACAAAAATGTTGCCATAGTGATAATCACATTCTTCATACAACAACGCAGGGCGTGCTAACAACAGCTAACAATAGCCGGGTAGATCGACATGTTTTTTTCCGACTTCAACTGGCACGCCGATAAGTCGGAGATGATGCCACTCCCAGTTCCGAGGTTACTGGAACGCAGCATTACGACAGTCGCCACATGTGCTCATGGGTAGCAGAGTCTTTATTTTGCCGGTAATAGATTCTCCTCATAGCACCTTTAAGGAAAATTGGGAGTGGTCCTTCTTTTCCAGACATATTTTATATCTCTCAGCTTTGCAAAATGACTGAAAATTAGGAAAATGGGTTGATTGACTCCCTTAAAAAACCTTTAATGTCTATTAACTTGCATTCAGAAACAGACAATTTAACATGTTAAACCTGTCATCAGGTCATATTAAAACCAAAAAATTCTCAGTGAAATCTTTGTACTCCTGCCAAAATTGCCAATGCTTATATTGTGAGTGTTTTGTCAAACAGGGTAACCGATGTCCCTCCATTTTCACGTCTTTGCAAAGCTCAGTTTTCTGACCGTAGGGTTTTATTTAGAAAACAAACATAAATGTTTTATGAATAAACTTGGTGTTGATTTGAGTCCTCTGGGGCTTTCATAGATCCTAAAAGTAAAAACATTTGCTCAACCATGAATTGACACGCAAAGAATATGATTGCTCTCAGGACATAAAAGTAAGAAATAAAAGCCACAAGTTTTTAACTTTTTCTTGTTAAAATCAGATGCACCTGGATACTCCACACAATTACAATTGGAAACAGTAAATTTCCTTAAATTTTGATTGTTTTGTCAAAATGTACTAAAAGTTCCCATGTCTAAACTGATATTAAACCAGTAATCCGGAGTTAAACTGTAAAGGGAATATTTTTGCGGTGCCACTTTGTCCGATAATACCCTCGTGTTAGCCAGCAGCACTCTGCATGAGTTCCCACAACATCCCAGGGGAAGCTCGATGACGACAGCAAGTGTTAGACGGAAAGAAAACATTTGGAATTGGAGAGAAGAGGAAGAGAGGGCGACAGACTCAAACATGAAATATGAAATACTTATCATGGAGACAGAGTAGGAGTGCAAGCTTGGACACAGAGAGCAATAGTGAGGACAGTTTTAAAGACTTAAACAAATCATCCGGAGATCTTAAACCGATCATTAAAGCTATGCTCACCTTTATCTGCACCTACTCTCACCAATCACTTTATTGTGTAAACTTGTTCATGGTTGAGATGATCTGCTGAAGTGCAAATCAGGAATGAAGAAGAAAAGTGACGAAGAGGCTTTGAACATGCCAGTTCTGCTTCTGCCGTCTACATGAAGGCAAAAACTTAAAATTTATCAGATCAGGCACTTTTTTTCCAAAAAGATGGCGATGGTTTCCTACTCCAGGCTGACAGGAGTGTCACCTGGCGTGGTGCATTCTTGCTTGGACTGGTGCAGCCATTGTTCTTTGTTATCTGGCATCACCAATAGAACTGTAGCACACTGGATATTTTTTGAACCATTCTTTGTTCATTCTTCCTCAGTCAAGTCAGCCGTGGCAGGTTACAGTCTCTTATGTCGGCATTATTGCTCATTCTTACATTCAAATTCAGCAGAACACCTTGGTCATGTTTGGCTGATTAGCTGTTTGTATTATAAAATAGTTAAATTGTGAGTATAGCCTTAGCAGGACAATCAAGTCAATCAACTCTAAAAGTATTTATTGGTTGTCTTGATTTTAAATATTTTGCTACAAGAAATAAAAAATGGTAAACTAATTGGGTTTTAATCAAAAGAATGGGCACAATGCTTTAGTCCAAGGTCCACAAATTACTATGAATGTCATACATATATTTATGGGAAAATATTACCAATACACATGTGTTAAGCATGACCTTATATATGTTTATTTATGAAGTATCAACAGATGTCTCTAAGGATCTTTATGACTTTGAGACATTCACATTAATTCTGTTAGACTGTAATGTTTGCATCAATTCACTCTGCAATGGATGCATCTGTTAATTTTGACAGCACTTTTAATTTATTATTAGTCTTTTGCCTAAAATTTATTTTATTTTTAGTCATAATGAAGTCTTCTAAATTGTTTTAATTACCTCCGCCAAGGAGGTAATGTTTTCAGGAGAGTTTGTTTGTCTGTCCGTCCGTCTGTCTGTGAACAAAATAACTCAAAAAGTAATGGATGGAATTTGATGAAATTTTCAGAAAATGTTCAGCATCGGAAAAGGAAGAACTGATTCAATTTTGGTGTTGATCTGGATCAGCGTCTGGCTGCCATGACGAAAAATGTGATTTTGGTGAATAACTACTGAACTAAAATAGATACAATTATGAATCCAATCGCTGCTGGTATGTTTTCATCGTCAAGGAATCTAAATATTTACATGAAATAAAGGTAGGACTAATATTTATGGTGAAAATCACAATATGGGAGAGGACTGTGGCGCTGGCGGAGGTCTACGCTCTACGAGTGCTTTTCTAGTTTTGGTCTAGTTTTAGTTGATGAAATTTCACAAAATTTTGGTCGATGAAATCTACTGTAAATTTGAAATATAAAGTGTATGGCATTTTTTATGTTTCCTTGAATTTCTGAAGTCATGTTTTACATTTGGATTCCACCACCATGAAGCTAAGGCAGTTGTGATTGGATGTCCCTCTTAACTCATCCAACGTTTCCACACAACCAAAGCTGCTGTGATTCATTACTTGTTCCCACTTTCTACATAACGAAAATCAGGTCTGATTGGATTTAGTCTCTGTTCAACATTTCAGCATGGTTTTTATTTGTTGACAAAAATGTAAATTAAATTTTTGTCAGGGGAAAAAGGTTGATGAAAAATATGATGAAAATAATTAGTCAACAAAATTAACACTGCCTCCTACTTTCCAATATTCTGCCTCTGGAGACAGCAAATAAGGGGTCTACTTGTTCTCCCAAACCTTCTCTGCAGAATTTTCAGTGGAGGCGTAGGGTGGCTGAAGCATAAATATTTCGGCTTGGAACAGCAGTGTGAATGGGGTCATTTGGGCTTGAGTCAGTGGTACAAACTGAGCTCCCACTTTGTCATGACAACAAGTTTTCCCAAAGGTTTCCTTATTTTTCAGTTCTTAAGTGTAACTTCCCTCTTTTCAACAAGTTTTATTCTCCTGCTTGCTAACCTTTCATTTGACTTAGTTTTCCTTTTTATTCCAAAACATCAGAGCCATAAAATGAGAGGGTTTGATTTGAAGATGCCGTATTAAATCTTAAAATATGATCATCAAGATTTTTTTCCATTTGCAGTGATCAGCTTCTAAACAAAATCAAAGTCTGGCTGTTTTCCTTTGGCCAGCTCAGAGGTCTCATTTCATGGCTCACGATGTTCCTGTGCTTTTTAGAGCGTCTTCCATGTTGTTTTTGTAGCTCTTGAAGTGATTTGTCGTGTTTGTGGACACTGTCTTCATAAATTAGTGAAAATGTTTTTCCTCTTTAAAGACGGAACACATTCCTCCGTACGACGTTGTGCCTTCAATGCGGCCCGTGGTCTTAGTTGGACCATCACTGAAGGGCTACGAGGTATGATTATCCTCTGCAGAATTATTTTTGGAAATGATCGATCAATGCGCAGGTCTTCATTTGTGCCTTTAATTTTGTTCGCAGGTTACAGACATGATGCAAAAAGCACTGTTTGACTTTTTGAAACACCGATTCGAGGGACGGTAAGTTCTGTGTGACCTTTAAAAACACAAGCTCTCATCCCACTTCCTTCCTCATTCTTCCTCCTTCTCCGACTCCACAGGCCGGTATTTATCTGTCCCCCGAGGTTAGCCAAGGGAGTGTGTAACAAGTTTGTTTGGCCTGGAGATGTGCGCTGCTGCTTTAAATAGGCCCTCTCTATGTCCTTAATAGGCCATAATGGATCCTAGAGCAGAGCAGGATTCTCCTCGCTCTGTGTTGAGTCTCCAGCCGCTTGTCTGAAGCAGAGAGGCCGTAAAGTTACACAACCTAAAGTTCCAATCAGACCTCCAGCAGCCATAATAAATCCTGTGTATCCGTTTATTTGACCCACTTTCCGAAAACGTGGTTTAACTGATACAGATGTTCATAATTAAGCAGTTTATACATGTTTGGGATCAACGACTATTAGCTGTGATTGTGTTGAAACTAAGATGTAAAAACTAGAGTCATGAACAAATCATTCTCCGGAGTTTCCCATCAGAATCAGATAAAGAGAGGTGTTGTTAATCCCCGAGGGAAAGTCTTTCATTGGGTTATTTTACAAAATTTGGGCATACAAGGAAAGGAAACAAGTCATAGTTAGAAGTGCAAGTATGCATCAAACACCATCACGCGAATTGTATTTAAAAGATAATGGTTGTGTCTAAAATCACCAAGGCCTGTCACGATATCAATTTCTGCTGGACGATAATTGTCCAAAAAATTTTTGCTGATAAACAATAGTATTGTCAATATTATTTAACTAGTATTTAACTGTAATTGGAAGGTAAAGAGCTTTTAAATAAAATAAATTAAACAAACAATATAATAATTTTAACCAACAAAAAAAGAGAAAAAATACCTAATGAAAATGAAATGGACTCTCTTTTGGGAAAAATTGCACGTATATAAAACAATTATACTAATCAAAAACAATAAAAAAAATAGACCCTGTCTCTGTAAAGAAAAAAAACAAAATAAAAACATACACAACAATAAAAACGATAAATAAAATGGAGTTTAAACAGTTCAGGAATTGTTTGCGGCATGTAGGCTATGTTCTCCCAGTCTATTCGTACTGTCTGTCAAACATTCGTAACATTGAAGGGCTGCATTTATTTTGCAATGTAGCGAACGACACAGTCTGGGAACACGTACCATTTTTTGCTGTTTTATTTGTATTTACTTCGCCGACCAAATGCCTCAGTAAGCGCTGACTGTCGAGGACGGAGGCTCCACTGCACCTCCCCTTCTTTGTCACCACTAATTTCAAACAAATGCAACATATCAGCTCGTCGGTGTTCATGGGCTCACGCCTTGTTCTTTCTGTTTAAAACCTAAAATATTCCCACACTGAGGCTTAGGAACCGTCGCTTTCGAGCCATCACTCATATTAGTGTTTGTTTCCTCGTTACTCCTCACAATGCTCACTTCAGCTCTGTGTGTACGCACAAGTGGCCCTGCTACCCCCCAAAGATTGCATGACTGAGAGATGCTCACTCCACTAAACCTGCTATAGAACCAATGCACCCAGGTGTTGAGAAAGATCTACGGAGTGAGCCATCTTTCCTTCTATCCTCTTTAGTAGAAAGAAAGGAGGCAAACAAACATACATGCACTTGTCAATTTATCGAGGCCGGCAAACTTACAGAGGACGTTTTTATTTATTGTGCGGTTAATTGATTTATTGATTATCATGACAGGCCTAAAATCACCCATTATTGACCAAGAGACTCAATACCACGAACCAGTGATTCACTATCTGGAGGCTCCCCTGTATGTGAGGGTAATACCGCTTTCAGACTAAAATTAGCGGGTGAACACAGGTTTTTTTTTAAAGCCGGTTAACCCGCTAACAATCGGCAAGTGACTTCTTTCCCACTGCCAACAGACCCAGGTTTAATTAGCAGCAGAGGAGCTGCATGGCTGTTTTTTATCAAGCTAATATCATTACATTGATGACATTATCAGTGCCAAGAAATACGACCATGTAAACAATGGGAAGGAGCAGGGAAGATGTGGACACGGTTTTTTGTACTTTGTACTTTTGTTCCTCTCTAAAAATGTACATCTCGGAACTGATGATACAAAGGCACATGGAATTTGTTGCTCAAATGGTAAAAAATCACATAAGTTACAGACGGATGGGACAGGCGCAATTTTATGCAGCTGGCTCATTACGCCAACGTCATGACGTAAATTAGCGGGTTGACCCGGGTGTGATGTTTTCACTGAAGCTGATGGGAGGCAAACCGATAAAACCCGTGTCACTTGCAGGGTCGAAATGCTGATAGACCCTTTCAAACTGTCAACAGGAGCCGATTGTTACCGGGTTTAACTGTTTTTTTGGCCAGTGTGAAAGGTGTATAAAATACTGGTGGTCTTTGGTTGTCCCTTGACAGAAAGAAAACATCCACAGTAGGTCAACTTTTGCTCACACAGAAAATCCAAATGAGACAGAATCCATAATGGCATTGATATTCTTAAAATCTCATTAGTTCCCATCCCTAGTCATTTGTCTGTGAGATTTTGCTCCGTCTTGCTTCCTCTTTGAGTTTAATATTCAGCAGCACTACATCTTATTTTGTTTTTTCATCAAACCAAAGTCTTTTCTATCTGTTTAACTCTGTACTTTTCTTATCTTCTGTTTTAGAATATCAATCACTCGCGTCACGGCAGACATTTCTCTCGCCAAGCGCTCCGTCCTGAACAATCCCAGCAAGCACGCCATCATCGAGCGCTCCAACACACGCTCCAACCTGGGTATGTTTGAGCTACAAATTACTGCAATGCCTGGGAACATCTGGTGTTTTGATTCATAATGTTTTCAAGGAGAGCAGCTCATGTAGAAAAGGAAGGAAACGATTAAAGAAACTCCCCAAAATAATGGTAACGATAACTACGGCCGGCCAAGAGCAGCTTTGACCGGTTTACTTTAGTTTGGAATGAAAGATAGAAAAAAAATGCTCGATAACAAGCTCAGGAACTGCTCTGATTTGACTGGGGTTGATTGGAGTTTAGATGTGATAAGAATAAAAAAGACTCCTGAGTCAAACTGAGGTGACATGGCTAATTTTAGCTTTGTATCATCTCCAGCGTCAGTCATCTCCTGCAGCAGAGTAAGGAGTCCCGGGAGAGGATTATACTGGAGGCAAAAAGTGTATTTTCTATCAATATTTCATCACCAGACTACAACTCCAAGATATGACCGCAGTCTTTTTTAACAATCCTGCTGTCCCAGAAAAAGCACTCCTCCTTCACTACCATCTTTTTAATCATACATAAGGACTGAGGCACGTTATGAGCTCAAAAAAACCCTTAAATTTAACTTTTAATTTAAGTAAGAGCTACTCTATCTTAAATATATCCATCTTAACAAGCTAGTTTATGCCCCTTAGAGCTCTGAATCTTCACCTTCCTCGAGAAAAAGTGACAAAAGAGCTCCATTTAATCACTTATTTCTGCCTCGGTGGGACATTTGTGTTAATTGTTCTTGACCCAAAAGTGACATTTGCTCTTCTCTAGTGAGGCTAAAATGTCTCAGGGTACATTAAATGTCTAAGAGAAGATTCAGCTGTAAATTTAGGTTCTTCGCCTCTGATCATTTGATTCCTCTTCATGTTATTGGATTGCTTTAGGCTTTGTCGTGACTTGGAGTCATCAAACTTGGCTGTGATTTTACTCAGATTTGGAAGCGAGCCCTGCTGTGATATTCGTAGGATCGTCTTTGCAGTCACGTCGCCGTCTGACGGAGGGAGGGTTGTGGGAACTGTTAGTCAGATTTTGTTTGATGTAACAGATCATGGCTCAGTGTTCTTTTCAGAGCTATTAGTCTCTTCGCCTGCTCCCTAAAGTCAGGATGTCTTCTGAATATTTAAAATGGTCATGAAACAAAAAGGACAGAAGAGGGAAACCAGAATATAGTGGAGTGAACCCACAAAAGAAAACCATTAAAGCTGTACATAAAGTTCTTTCCAAACAAAGCAACTGCTGCATGATGAGAGAAAAACAGTGATTAGAGAAGACACATACTGGGTGAAACCGATTAAAGCAACAAAAAGAATTAAAAAAAAAGAATATCTGACCTTTTTATAATGAGCTGCAGATTCATAATGATAAAAAAAACAATTTCTCTGTGCCTAATTGTTGCTTTCATAAATAACATTAGTTTTGTTAGTACAGATTGAAAAAAATGTTAGAAAAGGATAATTTGTGTACCTCTTTTTGTTCTATTTTGTATTTTATTTTATTTTATTATTATTTTGTATTTCTTTGATGTATGTCTCTCTGTTGCAGTGAGTTGTGTATCTTAATTTTGTCTTATTTTATATTGATTGTTGGATGGGCTTTATGTTACAAGTTAAAACTTAATAAAAGTTAAATCATAAAAAAAGAAAAGGAAAATTTGGTACTTTAGATGTAATTTATTAAAATGTACCCTGAAATAAACAAAATTGGCTCAAGAGAAAACTATCCTACAATAATTTATGACAAAAGTATTAGGGTCATTTTAGAATGGAATTAAGATTAAAGTTGAAATTTTCAAATAAAAGTCGAAATAATAAAATAAAGTTGAAGTACAATTTCGTGATAAGGGTCAAAGTGATGAGAATAAAGTAAAAATGTCAGGAAATAAGTCAAAAGTCGAGAATAAAGTCGACATACAATGTATTTCGGCTTTACTCTTGACATTTTTATTTTTTTTCTCGACATGTTTTTTTTCTCAACCTTTCGACTTTTTCCTGACAATTCCACTATTATCACAAAATTTTATTTCAACTTTAATCTTGACTTCACCAAAATCATTTTCTCCACCTAACATGGCCGATATACGTATAAAAGGGTCTTTGTGAAGCTTGTTAAATTTGCCTTTAATGCTTGCCAATCATGATGAAATTCGGCTGTTCCTGGACTTCATAAAGCCTAAACATATATATAAAAAAAAAAAAGATAGAAATTAAGGTTAAAGCTCTCCTTTCCTCACTTTTTCTTCTTCAGCTGAGGTCCAGAGTGAAATTGAGCGGATTTTCGAACTGGCTCGGACGTTGCAGCTGGTCGTTCTTGACGCCGACACCATCAACCACCCGTCACAGCTGGGCAAGACGTCGCTGGCCCCCATTATAGTCTACGTCAAGATCACCTCCCCAAAGGCGAGTTAAATAAGCATATATGATCCACTGACAGAGCCAGCATGTGAAGCAATGTCTGTTCTTTCGGAGTTTTCTTTATTCCTCAAAGTGACCGTACTTAAGTTTTGTCAGCAGCTTTGACTCTGTCGACTTTTGTCCTTAACTTTGCCGCAGGTGCTGCAGAGGCTCATAAAGTCGCGGGGCAAGTCTCAGGCCAAACACCTCAACGTCCAGATGGTGGCTGCAGACAAACTGGCTCAGTGCCCTCCTGTAAGTCTTCAGATGAGCCCCTCATTATGCAGTGTTTTAAAACAACACAGTTTTGTTTTCTTCTGACCCTGTTGTTCTATTTCATGCACGTCAGACTTTTTTTTTTAAATTTCTGTCTCTGCTTTTCTGTCATTTCATCTGCTCAGTTCTAAAATGACATTGTGGGACGGAGATTTCTTTATAGACGAGGTTAATGTAGGATGACAGAGGGTCCCTCAGAGGAGTCCCAGAATCAAAGTCTTTTATGGTGCAATTACGCTGCAACACTGTCTAATTTCTCTCCTCAATTTTCTCAAACTCTGCCTGCGCCCTCTCCTCTTTCTGCAGGAGATGTTTGACATCATCCTTGATGAGAACCAGCTGGAGGATGCATGTGAGCATATGGCCGACTACCTGGAGGCCTACTGGAAAAGCACTCACCCCACCAGCAGCAGCCCCCCCAACCCTGTGCTAACAAACCTGCCCACAGCCGCCCTGCCCTCCAGCACAGCCCCGCTCTCAGGCGGACAGGTATGACTGATTAGAGGAAACTCTCCAACGCTCAGTCACAAATATGCCAGTACCAATTTGGGGAGGCTTAGTGGGCGTTGGTAATCATGAGGTTGCAGGTTCTAGCTAACCCCAAGTTGTTCCCACTGCTGTATCGTGGTGTGTAAATGGGTATGAAAGGGTGAGACTGTGTCAGCTGACAAACGCCAACCATCAGTGAGTATGTGAGATTGAATGTGTAGAAGTGACCTGTGGTGGTCAATGAGACTAGACTAGCACTTTATAAGCTCCAGTAAATTTGCCATTTATGTCAAAAAGACTTGAGAAACAGAAAAGTGCTTTACTTGCAAGAATGAGATGAAAAGAAGCCTTAATCCTACAAAGAAAGACTATTTAAAGTCAGTATTGTGCTCTAAGGCAGTAGTCTGTAATGTTTTCATTGAAGCCCCCGTACTTGTAGCTAAGTCAAGCCTAGCTCAGCCTGAACCTACATAATCTAAAAATGGTACAAATATGCCAAAGTTTGTCTTACATTTTAACTGTTTTATTGATAAAGTTCCAAAAAATAGGACAGCCATTCAGATTAAAATACCTCTTCCCAGATTTGTGAAGCGAAGTAAACGTGTATAGGCCATTGTTTCTTGCAGATATTCTTTACAGCAAAAGCAATGAACAAATCGCTGTAAATCCACGGCTTAATTGAGCATGGTATGTGTTCTTGTTTTTGCTGCTGTGCAGGAGAATTAATGATGTGATCTAATAACCAGTGACTAGATTTCAGCATCTTTAGCTCCATCCTGTAGGGTTGATTTGGTACTGTAAAAGTGGGATGCATGGGTCATTTTGGGGGGTTTTCTCCTTATTCGACAGTGGAAAAAACTGATTGCATGTCATGTATAGAGCTGAAACGATTCCTCGAATAATCTCGATTATTGGATTGCAAAATATCTTCAAGGAAAATTGTGTGCCTCGAAGCCTCGTTTAATATATAATTATACGTATAAAATAGATATCTGGACTACTACAAAGTGCACAGTGTTTGACACGGACGGCCATTTCTGTGGCACACCGCGCCTGCTACCTCCGCTGCTGCGCGGCTTGTACAATCATGAAGGAAGATAAAAGAGAGGGACAGAAAGGAGAGAGTCCGCAGAAGAAATGGCAGAGAGTGTCCCAAGTGTGTGGTCACTGCAAGAAGGGACGAAAAGAAAACACAATGCAGTGTGTCCGATGTCAAACGGAGTTAGCTTAGCAGGACAGCATGTCATCAATGCTGCAGCACGTCAACAGTAAACATCTGGTCTGTGTGTCGTCAGAGTGACACAACAGGATGACACTCATGAAACATCAACAGAGGCTAATGTGATAAATAACTGAGATATGGGCGAGTAAATAACCTACTTTGATTATGGCTCCGTGTAAAGGCTGGTTCAGAACGTAAATCAATGCGGAGGCTACTTGCCCAGAATCATGTGTATTTAGTTCATATACTTTTCACATCCAATAACTTTACATTTAATTTGATTGCAGAGAGTAGAACAGGAAACACTGACAGTGAGTAGAGGAAGCAGGTGTAGGGAATGCTTTCATATGTTATAGAAATGTACATTAGCTAGTTAAATTATCTTAGTATGTATGATATTATTTGGTCCTAGAAATAAAGTAAGCAAAATAAGATCATCAATATGGTACAGTAGTAAAGTCAATAATTTAGCAAAAAGAGACAAGCATGAATACAAATAAAATAAAAATAGCCAAACTTTTTTTTTAAATTACTGAAAAAAACAAGATATGGCCCAGAGTAAAAACAAAAGTATAGATTTTGATTTTGAGATCCCATTTGTTGTTTTTATTAATTTGTTTTAAGTGTTTTAAGTGACCCGGCTTTTCTGTTTTGTGTGTTACTACTACTAATGTGTAGTGATTCAATGTAAAAAAAAAAAAAAAAAAAAAGGAAAAAAGTAGTGAACGCAATGTAACTGTTATCCGATTAATCAACAAAAATTTGATAGAGTAATCGATTACAAAAAGAATCGATAGCTGCAGCTCTAGTCATGTACTGAACCATCTTTTCTACGACCACAGGATGTGTCTTTGACATGGTTGTTTAAGAAATGAGATGCTGCTCATTGCATCAGCGGGGGTTAAATAACTTGCCAGCTGAAAGATATTCGCCCATGCAGCAATTATCCGATAGGATGCTCGTACCCATTTGCTTAACTAAATTCAGGAGCCCTCTTTTTTTTTTTGGCCAGGCAGTGTACGTAGCCACTGTGACCCTCTCCTCCCAGGTCACATTCACACCTTAAAGTGAAGGTACAGCTGGCCATGGAAACACAAACAAGATCAGGGTTTACCACTCTGAACAGTACCAAACTGTGCTGAACAAACCAGATCACTTTGTGGAAACTTGCTGTTTCCACAAAGTGGATGCTAAAGGACACTGTTAGCTAAAAGACACTGTGGAGCCACACAGCTGCTGTAACACTTTAGAAAACCGTGCTTAGGTCGAGTTGGGTCTGGAGCAGTGTGAGAGAAGGTCAGCAGGGGATTAGGAAGGAGGAGGGAAATGGTTCAGTCAACAAGGCTTACTGTGTGCACACTAAAGCAATGAATATGTTACTGTAAGACACACCTGGTGTTAATGTTTCAGGCAGGAGGATTAAGTGGCAAGACAGACAGGGTGACACAAAACCAAGACAGCCTGAAATGCTAGTTTTTCAGTGCTGTTCTTTATATTTTGGCTAATGCATTAATGGGTGGATTGTATTTTATGATTTGATTTGCACTGATATTTATGACATAAAAATGTTGAATGTTTCTTTAATGTGTGTGTGTGGTTCATAATCTCATACCTTCTACCCTCTCTACATCCTCTGCCATCACAATGGGAAATGTAAGACTGAGAATGAAGTGTTTCCTGTTCCTGTGGAGGAAGAGGAGGAGGAGTGAGGTGATTGTTGGTTTGGTGTGTTTGAGAAGAGAAACCAGTGTGGTACTGGAGACTGAAAAAGGCTTTTCTGTTCTCTTAATGGCTGGTGATTTTTCATGTGCAGTGTTGAAGTGGAATCTGCATGTTTGGGTGTTTTTGCAGTGCGTTTCTGTCTTCATGATTCCCTTCTGACTCACATGTGTTCTGACCTCAGGGTGGCAGTGCAGAGCAGAGAGGAGACAGAGCAATAGAGGAGCGGAAGAACTCCAGAGAGGATCACCAGCACCACCACCACCATCACCACCACCACCACCAGAGCCAGGACCAGGCCGACGCCGACGAAGCAGAGGGTGAGGGAAACGAGGAGGAGCGGCCTCTGAGGACTGAGACCTCCAGAAGAGCCCAGCACGTCCACCACCGATCGTCTTCCACCAGGACTGAGCACCACAACCACCATCACCACCACCACCACCACAGCAGTCGAGCCCGGGGTCTGTCCCGGCAGGAGACTTTGGACTCTGAGACCCCGGAGAGCAGGGAGAGCCGAGAGAGCAAAGACTCGGCTTACAACGAGCCACGCACTCAGCTCCTCCACCAGGAGGAGGAGGAAGAGGAGGAGGAGGAGGAGGAGGAAGAGGAGGAGGAGGAGGACGAGGATCTAGGGGAGGGGCACCCCCAGCAGCAACAGCGTTACGAGCCACTGCCCCACCGGGACCACAACCACCATCACCACCACCACCATCACCGTGGTGGTGGGGACGAGGCTGGCCACAGCACGGGACACCACCGCTCAAAGGAGCGCGAGCAGGACCGTAACGAACGGAACAAACAGCGCTCCCACCACCACCGGCCGGCACGGGAACACCACCATCACTACTACGACCGGGACAGAGACAGGGACCGAGAGGGGGAGGTAGCCCCCAAAAAGAGGGGTGACACAGGGGAGTGGGCCAGAGACTCGTACATACACCAGTGACAGACCAAACCCCCCTCTGAAGCTCTTTTGGACTCTTCCTCTTAAAGACCATTTTGTTCTCCCATTGTGCTGCTACACCCCGAAACCACAGCATCCTATTTATGTACACGTCCTTTGTAAATGCTGTTGCATCTTTTACAACGGAAAGATTTTGATTACATAGATACAAATATAAATATATAAATATATGTATGTGTGTATCTATGCATAGACGTTGTTTATGTGTGGATATGCATGAATATTCTTAAATATGCATATTTTAAACCTGTGTTTGATAAAGCATGACAAAGAAACTGAGTTTTTCTGTACTGAGCGGTGCTTTCTGTGATTAACATTTAAGTTTATTTTGTCACTTTGCTCTTGACCACTTGAATAATGTTTCCTCAGACTACTGCTAGACTTGACAGCAAAGGTTGACTCACCAAGTAAGTTTGTTGCTATTCATGCGGGTCTGTTTTATAAATTACACTTTGACAATTTGGGAAGTTAGTGTATTCTCGCTAAGTGTGACATGAGTTGCCAGTTTATAAATTCACAGAGCTAATGCTTCACTATTTTTCAAAAGGCTAAGATCATAAAAGTTACCAATACAATAGAAGTTATAATTTATCAAATAAAATAACAAATCAGGAACCAAATTTGCACAATACAGAAAATTTGATAAATATTTTACAGTCAAGCATTGTACTTAAAACAAATTAGGCAATAACAGTATGGGTTTAACTGCTAATATGCTAACCAGTTCATAGCTAACAATACCGAAAGCTGAAATTGTGGTTTGTTTACTCTACTCTGAAAACGAAGCGAAGCAAGCAAACAGCAGTACACTGGCTTAATTTACAATTAGCTTGTCAACACCACTGGCAGACATGACGGATTGATGGTATATATTACATTTAGCATATTAATATATTTATTTGCTCATACAATTAATAACTTGTTTATATTTCAATATGCAGGCTAACATTTGAATGTTCTTACCAAGTAACGCAAGATTAAGCAGACATACATTTAAGTTTACAAGGTCACATTTTAGTCTGCAACCATTACAATTATTAAGCTAATTTTACAGTCGCTAACACTACAGTAAGGGGGTTTACATTACAGTTATCAAACTTTTATGACAAAATGCCAGCTAATCCTAAAGTTAACAAGTTTATTTTACAGTCAGCAAGCTAAACCTCAATATCAGCAAGCGAGTATTCCTCATGGCTTACCAAACCTCAGTTGGCTAACTTAGTGTGTATCACTAGAGGGAAGCTCATCTTGCAGAACTGACTTCAGTTACAGCTTGAAGATTTAAGTTACGGTGAGTAAGATCACAGTAAGATGGCTAATACTATAGCGAGCTTGTTTACATTTCAACTAGCAAGCTAATATCACTCTAAAGTCCGCTAGTTTATCTTAATCTTATTTAGTATAACATTAGCTGGCACACAGTTTCACAAGTATTTTAGCAAGCAATACGACACTTAGATTGTTCACTCCAAAGTCAGCTAATTTACGTTACAGCTATCAAGCTACTATTTTCTGTAGTGTGAGCTAGCTAACAGAAAATTAACAGTTAGCCAGGAATGTGTGTCATCTTGTTTTAAACAGTGATTTTAGATTACCTCACAGCGTTATGTAAGCTGCTTGCTAATGCTGTTAATTCATTTTTGCTGCTAGCATTATTGAATTTTCTTACCTCAGGCAAAATTTATAAACTAGCGAGTGATTCATAACAAGAAAATGATTTTCATATTTTTAGGGTTAAAATGAATCAACAGCTACCAACAAGTTAGCTTAGTTTAAACAGGAAGCAGCTTGTCAGACCTGAAGGCCAAACAAATCCGTATACCAGAAGTTCTAAAGCTGACAGAAGACTATTGGCTCTAATGATCTATATCTTTATTAAATCCTTTTCAAAATGATACTGGAAAATATCTTTAATGGTTTAATAAACACAGATAGATACCTAGACACAGTATATATTCAGGGAAAACAGATTTTAACGCTGAAAAGACAAAAAAATATGTTTGATGGATTTTCTGTCTCGATCTCTCAGAATCTTTTTTATCACCTTTAACCTATTTTGACTGGGTTTACTTGAGACAAATGTTCCCAAAGAGGAGCCCATGGCCTCTATGGGGGGGCAGAAAGAAGATAAAGTCGGCCTAGGGGTGCCAAGTATATGAAAACTGGTTGGCATTTTGAATATTTGCAATTGTTTGCATACTCCAGCAATGATAGATATAGTCAATAGTAGAGCCTTCTGTTGTATATAAAAAAAAAACATAAAATCTGTTTTATTTTTTGCTTCACACAGATTTTACCATGTAGAAAAAATGGTGGAGGAGAAAAAGTAATGACTGGTAACAGTGGCCCACAATACTTTGGGTATAGGCAGGTCTTAATTGTTGAGTGGCACAGTGGTGTGTGCAAGCAGACTGCTGTTCTACTCCGTGTGCAAACCAGGGTTTTTCTATGTGGGGTCATCATGGTCTCCCCTTACCTGTGGGTTTTCCTCCCACAGACCAAAACCTGTTTTCTAGGTTCGCTGGGATTAGCTCCAGCCATGTGACCTCAAAGGAAAAATAGTCAGAGATGATGGATGGATAGTAGGTCATAAATGCTGTTTTACTCTTACCTCTGCCATGAGGTTATGTTTTTGCCGGCGTATGTTTGTTTGTTAGCAAGATTACGCAAAAACAACTAGACAGAATGTGCTGAAAGTTTCAGGAGGTGTTGGTAATGACGCAACTTTAAAGGACTAGATTTTAGTGGTGATCCAGATAACCACCATTACAATCATTTTTGTTTGATAACTGTCCAGCTAATAATGATATCAACATGATGCTGAGTGTTAGGTGTGTGTTTTCAGGGTGAAGGAAGCATATTATGATGGTAACTTTATCATGGAACTATTGCTTATAGATAAAACAGCAATATGTGAGCTGCCTTGGTGGAAGTTTGAGCTCTCTGTGCTTTCTAGTGAATTATCATTTACTGATCCACTTTTTAGGTTTCCTTGACTCCTGCCTCTAATGCTGCGTTCACACCGCAAGCGACCCAGCTACCAAAATCGTGTCGCCCACTGACGTAGCGTCGCGTGTCCATGAATTTTGGTCACCGATGCCGTCGGCCGTCGCTCGGTGACATCACGTCCGTTCGAGTTTCACCGCGATCATATCATAAATCATATAATAGGATGTATAAGCGGACATTATTCCAGCTGTATCCTTTTCATTCACTTATCAACCACAAAGCACTGCAGCTGATGCCCTGCAGCAGCATTATCTGTGAATTTCCCGCGGTCAGTCTAGGCAGAACTAATATCCTCACTGACTAATGTTTCCCACACGGACATGGATTTTTACTCTGTAGTCAGGATGAATAACTGTCTAGGGTACCGTCACACGTGCACACACCTGCTCATTGATCAACTTTTTTTTTACTTTGACATCGCGCGACAAGCTATGTGTGGTTGTGTGAAAAGCGGCTGTCGCATCACAGGAGGGTTAGCCCCGCCAAATCGCGGCTGTACATTGACGTTGCATGGAGAGTGATTGCCGAGGTAGAACAAGTAGCGTCCGGTGTGAACGCACCTTAAGGCAGTGATCACCAACTGGTGGCCCAGGGCCCACATCAGGCCCTTCAATGCTTCCCATCTGGCCCTCTGGGTATTATGATTATCTATTTAATGATCATGTTTTTTTATGACTGAAAGAAATCAGAATCTTAAGAAAAAGTCAGAATTCTTAAATTAAACTTTGAATTCTCAAATAACATATGACTTAATTATTTCTTTTTCTCCGTTTTTTTTCTTATAATCCTAAATTTAATCTCAGAATTTGGACTTTTCAGACTTTAAAACAAGTTCAGTTTTTAATTGTCTTTTCTTCCCTCTCTCTTTCTTTCTTTTTGGCCCTTATGATCTTCCGTGTTACCAAAATGAGAACATGTGTGGGCCAAAAATGTGCTGTTTTAATGATAGATTTTCATCTCTAAATACCCAAACTACTTGAGACCCCATGTTTGATCTTCAGGACTGGTGAATGGGGCTGATAAATGATATTGTAAGTGGACCATAATATTTCATTGTAATTATTATTACCACTGTTTACTGGCCCCCGTAGCATATGTCAAGATAAAAACTGGTCCCGGTACAAATGTGGTTGATGATCCCTGCTCTAAAGCTTCTCTGTGTCCTTTGGGTGAAATGTGACTAAAATTAGTTTGTCTGTTTGCTCATTCACTGAGCTAAAACACTTTGCTACAGGAGAAGGGAGTATGTAAGAGCACCCAAAATCTTCTTAATAGAGTCAGTTATGTTTTATTAATGATATTTACAATCCAGACTAACCTCCCATTTCCAAAAACGCAATCCCCCTGAATAATCTGGTTGTGCCTGACACTGTAATGAGAAGATCTTCTACATTTCTCTGCAGCTTTGGTCACAGAGCAGGTTTCCTCAAACTCAAACTGCGTAAATATGAGGAATAAAGTTGGCAACAAAGGACTGACGCAGAGGGGTGAGGACAAATTTGATGTGTGCTCTGTCAGCCAAAGGAGGGAAGCGCGGTGTCTATAAATAGTCATCTGAAAAACTCTGCTGAAAAATTGAGGTAGACTCGCTGGTCTGCCTCCTCGGTTGCCATGACAACGCCCGACATGAATGACAATACAGAGGGGATGCGTCTAAAATAGGAAGCAGCTTCTCCAACACAAACACGCCTCAGAAATAGACAAACAAGCAGAGATGAAACGATCTGATCCCGGTTTGAATGTTACACAGAGCGTACCGCGGTGCTGCAGTGAGACGCTTCAATCGTGGTTTCCACTTACGTAAAGTAAAATAAACAGCTGGCTGGGTCGGACAGATGTGCGGATGGACTGACAACAGTGTGATGGTTTTCCCAGGAAAAGAGGATGAGCTGCGGTTAATGTGGAAGTCTGGAAATGCTGCACCACACCAGGAAGAAGGCAGACAGTTGTGCACTGCAGGCCTGTTATATTCTGGAAACGTATTATCTAATTTTAATGGTTAATTAGTGATACGTTTTTTTATTGAGGCTCCCAAACAGTTTATACAACCCTGATTAATCTCTAAAGTTTGTTAGGTAATTGTGTGGCAAGTGTTTTCTTTCATGTGTTTACAATTTTATTTTTTAATTATCTTTATTGAACATTTTTTGCAAAGCTTAAACATAAGTGGGCGATTAGTAAAAGGGAAATACGTAAAATTAAAATAAAATATTAATATTAATATTAGATAAATACATAGAAAATACAGTGAAATAAATAAATAAAGGGAGCTAATAGAAGAGAGACTTTTTTTTTTTGGAGAGGCATGGAAAACATTCTCTTGGGTAATGTACAGAACTAAGCTATCCATCCCTATTCTCAGACCAGGCCGTATCAATCAGACCTGACTTAATCCTTTGAGATTTATCACTTCCGAGATAATAAAAAGAAAAGGGTTCCAAATCCTGTAGAAAACAAAAGGTTTTTCCTTCAGGGCTGTAGAGAAAGTTTCAAGTGGAATAATGTTTATCACCCAAGTCCTCCAAAAGAGTGGGTGTACAATTTAATTTTGTTTTTTAAAAACAACTTAAAAACTTAAATTTACTATGTGTAACAGTTTAACCAATGTCCTGGTTTGTGAATCAAGTTGAATCAAATGCAAAGAAATTAATTCACTGTTAGACAAGAAAGTGAACCTGCAACAAATGGACATAAAATCATCATGGCTAAAGTGAACGGTAAAATATTGGAATATTTAACGAGCCCATATTATATTTTTTGTTTGTTCTTTTTGCCTTATAGAGCGTTCAACAAGTCTCCACTATGCAAGACAAAAAGTCTGCAGCATCAAGATTTCTCCTTCTTCCCCTGTCATCAGCTAACCTGACACGCCAGATGGACAGTTCCATATATCCACCACAGAAATATTTCACTCGTCCATCTGGGAAAGAGCCGTTCAAAAATGTTTTCAGAGGCAGAATCTTCAAAAACAACTGGAGCTTGTGATTGGAAAACCTTTTGGCTCATCACAGACCAATCCATATCAAAAAATGCTGCTACCAGAGACGTTGCTTACCCAGTGGCTATAGTCGTGGATAAGGGCTGACAACAGATAGCTGTTATCTTAAACTACCTTAAGACTATTGTTTCACATTAAATTATATTACAAAGATGTATCATTTAACACTTATATGTGGCATGAACCTTTTGAAAGACAATCTCTACCAAGTTTTTAAACTTTTGAGGAGAGCTGATTTTGCCAGTTATCACTGAGTAACCATGACGACCACAGGCTAACCAGCATGTCCATGGTAAGGAGAAGAGCAAAAACATGATTTCTCACAAGACAAGCTTAAAGTGACATTCTTTTAAAAATAAAATTGAGTCCATTTCTGATTTTAAAAAAAACGCAGATATTGAGACCGCTTCAGAAGCCGCCATTGTTTTCAAACATGGAGTCACTTCCTGTTGTCATTTTGAAGACGGACATGCAGGTTTTCAGAATCAGGCAGGTCTGTCTTCTCTACAAGGCCAGTGATCATGACCAGTAGCTGCATAAAACATCTCATTTACCCGCCCCTCAGGATAGGCCCCAAGTGAGTCCCCTGATCCAGCTGTATTCTCAGATGTGTTTTCGAACACTGCAAGAGAAAATGCCCTAGCAGTATATCAAACTGAATCTCAACTTTTGTAGAAATTTTCCTTGTATCAACTCCTTGTATCAACTGTTCACCTTCCACATTGGTCAATGGGTTTCATCACTTTTAACCCATAAGCAGCACAGATTAATTCAGTAGTAGAGTGAATCTTTCCTTTCCCACAAAGCAGCTTTTACAGAGATACGAGATATGTGCCCTACAGAGACACTATATGAGCCTGAGTAAAGGCAAAAGACAAGCTTTTTAAAAATACAAGGTTCAGATTCATCATTAGTCCACTGAGTTGTTTGTGGGTCTTCCTGAGGTGACAGGAAACATTCAAAGGAGCGACAGTGTCCTTATTTAGCATCACGGTAAAAGCAGGGAGACCTGATGATCAACAGCATCCAGCTGCTCCATTATTACTGGAGCTTAACCGTAGTTAAAATGTTAAACATGAGCAACTAAAGAGAAAAAGCATCATTGTTTTACTTTAATCTTGCTGCATCTTGGCTGTAATTAATCTTTGCTGCCCCCTTTTATTCCTTTGTTTTTAGCTGACGTTTACACATAATCAACGTAACAAAAACATGCATTATTCAGTAACTTTTATTACAAATATCTTCATTAATTCTCATTAAACTCCACAGGACATCTTTCCCCTGATTAGCAGCAGCACAGGCTCTAATTAGAGCTCCCAGTCGCTTCACCACAACCAGAAAGTCACTAAATTGTTAATACCTCTCATGACCTCTTTCTGCACGCTACTTCCTGATCGGAGCTCTGACATCTGGCCAATCCGCTGTCAGCATGGCAGCTGTGTCGTCACTGTTGTTATGGCGACGCTAGCACTGCTGCATTTGCCAATACTCATTCAGTCCCATCCCCACGTGCCCCTCTCTCTCCCTCTCGCTCGCTCTCTCCGGCCCCGGGTGTTTATAAAGCTTATCCCTATATGGCCTGCAGTTTCAGGGAGCAGCTGTTAAGAGGCCGATGCTGTAAACAGTGAGCGTCTTTGTCAACACTGTCCCGTCAAAGCACACACGCCGGGGTATTATAAACACCGTTGTTCTCGTCCCGTGTGAGGCGATACCCCCCTCCCTCCCAGGTCAGTTCTTCAGGAACTTGGCGATAAAAAAGCCGATGGTGTCTGCATCCGCTCGGCGGTGGAAAGGGGCCGCCGTGTCCGTCTGGTCCCAGCTCAGCTCGGGACTGAACCTCTGGAGGATCCGCAGCTGCTCCGGTGACAGGCCGGCTCCCAGCATGCCCCCCGCCCCGATGTGAGGCTCCTGAGGAAATAAAAGCCAAGGCGTGAGCTGCTGATTTCTGCTTCTGTCTGTGCACATCTGCAGCCGTGACTCTGTACCTGAGGCTGAAGCGTGAGGCAGGGGAAGGTCTGCAGGGCCCAGGCAACCTGCTCCTCGTTCTCTGCCAGAGTCACCGTGCAGGTGCTGTACACAAGAACACCACCTTTTTTTAACAGCCGCACCGCCTGCAATCACACAGGGCAGATACATGAAAAATAAGTATTAAAGCAGCAATGACTAACTTGACTTTTGTCAATCCAGCATTGTTAAAAGGAGGCTCGACTCATGTTTTGGCTTTAAATGGTAAAAAAGAGCTAAAAACGTTGATATTAAAGGATAAGTTTGGTTTCTACAGCTTTCACATTGTTTATAGAATGAAGTGGATCAATATACTCACCCAGAAGGCTTTCCTGATCCAAACAGTGCTTCAGGAGATATTTAGATCCAAAATCGAGCGGCAGACATCCGTATAATGGTAGCACACGGGGCATGTATAGCGCTGCTCCTAAAACTGCATTAATCGTCCAAAAACTCACTAGTTTCACCAATATTTCATCATGGTCTGCTCGGGCTACTCCTCCATTACAGTCTGTGTCGCTCCAGACATGTTTTGTGACTGCGCTGACCTCTGAACTGAAGAAGAAGAAGGTTTGCCTCTGCGCATGCGCAGTCCGGCTCATTGTTTCAGGGGAAGACCGCCGGCTACACGACTTTCTTCTTCCAGTTTTGTGCAAAATGGACGAATATCTATCAGATGAAGATGTTGTGGAGGAGAACTTTGAATATGATGGGTGTCCTTACAGTTTCGAGCCAGAGTTTACAGATGAGGAGCTCATTGAAAGGAGGACGCGGAGGCAGCGCTCCAGAGAGTACTGCGCAGGCGCGGAGGCAAGCGCTCTTCTTCTTCAGTTTAGAGGTTAGCACAGCCACAAAGACATGTCTGGGGCGACACAGACTGCAATGAGCGGACCACGATGAAATATTGGTGAAACGAATGAGTTTTTGGACGATTAATGCAGTTTTAGAAGAGGCACTATACATGCCCTATGTGCTACCATTATACGGATGTCCGCCGCTCGATTTTGGATCTAAATATCTCCTGAAGCACTGTTCGGATCAGGAAAGCCTTCTGGGTGAGTATATTGTTCTACTTCATTCTATAAACAATGTGAAAGCTGTAGAAACCAAACTTATCCTTTAAGGACAAACTTCTAATAATTTCATATCCACTGACCCCAAAAAAAAACAGTATTAGAAGCCCTGAGAAAACAAGCATCCATACTTTTTATTTTACTCTGTTGTCCTATTACAAGTTATTTTGGATTTTTTTAATCAAAATCTTAACAAAAACATCTCATTACACAGTAGGGCTGTGTATTTTCAGCAACCTCACAATATGACATGTGTCTTGATATACCTTAATTGTGAAAGTTGACTTCACTCTTAACAGAATTCCAGACAAGTTTTGCTTTTCTTTGTAAGAAGGAAAAGAACAAAGACGAAACTTAACTGATTCTTCCCTCAAAGATGGTAGACTCTTCATCATGTAGCTTGGCTTCTATTTTGAGCACTACTATTGTTAAAATTAGCCATAGTTTGTTGACAACAACCGTCAAAGCAATGAGGCTGTCTTGATTCTGTACAATCTGTATCGATAAACATATCCCCAAAGACAGTGTGACGATATTTTGCTATATTTTGAGGACAGGCCTATTACACAGACTGAAATATTTCAAGCCTTAATCATCATAATTGCTTGAAATAAAGGCTAGAAATATGTCATTCCATGTGTAATGTATCTATATATAAATGGGTTTCACTTTCTGAAATGAGGGACAAAAGATTTTGAACTTTTCCATGATGTTTTCATTTTTTGAAATGTACTAGTATATGATTATCTCAGGAAAGCAGTGGTGTTTTTTTTCCTGTGGTGTTGAATAAACAAAAGCATTTTTATCAAGATCTCATTACATAAAACCCACCACTGCAGGAAAATCACCTTTCTACTCTTGAACAGGAAAGTTTAATGATAAGCCTGGAGCAGAGAATTTTACTTCCATGTCCGTAACTCACTGAAATGTTGGATTAGTGGAGGAGATGTGGGCCTCAGGGGCACTTCAAGCAGAATATCCAGACTTTAAGTCCTGTCATGCTGTCTCTCATGTGAACAGACAGTGTAGCTCTGGCATAAAAGAAGGACTACTCTCACTGGCCACTTTATTAGGTACACCTTGCCAATTCCAGGTTGGATTTCCTTTCCTTTTTATAACTGCCTCAGCCCCCCCTCCACAGTCCACAGTGACGTGACAGCATCCTGCACCACCTCATCCTCAACCTCATCCAAAGGTGCTCCGTTGGATTGAGATCTTGTGACTGTGAAGGCCACTGGAGAACAGTCAACTCAGTGTCATGTTAAAGAAATCAGTGTGAGATGATTTGAGCCTTGTAACATGGAGCGTCATCCTGATGGACAAAGATCGGTACATTGTGGTCATAAAGAGAGACGTGTGGGTGTCAATACTCAGGTAGGCTGCGGTATTAAAGGGATGATCAGTGGTTAAAAAGAGGACCAAAGTGTGTATCCCTCCTGGGCTTTACAACACCATAACTAGCCTGAAACATAGAAGGCAAGATGGACTCATTTTACTTACACTAAATTCCCTGTGGTCTGAATCTCACAGCAGGAATCAAGACTCATCAGACCTCGGTCATATCTTCAGTATTCTTGTGTCTGATTTTTGAGCTGAAGTTCAGCCTCCGTTTCCTTTTCTTAGCAGACAAAAGTGGCATCAGGTGTGGTCGTCTGATGCTTTAGCCCTCCTGCTTTAAAATTTCACGTGTGTTTTAAACTAGTTTTCTGTATATGAGAGTTGTTTGGGTTACTATTGCCTCTCTCATCTTGAGCCATGCTGCCCTTCTCCTCAGACCTCTGCCATCAACAAGGCATTATCCTCCAGAGAACAGCCGCTCACCGGTCATTTCTCTTTTTTGGACCATTCTCCGTATAACATACAGGTAGAGTAGTGTGTGGAAAATCCAAGTAGACCAGCAGCTCCTGGATTATCCAGACCAGCCTGCCTGACACCAACATCCATGCCACATTTAAAGTCACTTAAATCACCTTTTTGTCCCCGTTCTGATGCTCAGTTTGAGCTTCAGCAGGTTGTGTGTCCATATATACATGCCTATATGCATTGAGATGCTGCCACGTGATTTGCTGATTTGTTTTTTTACATTAATCAAGCAATTGAATGGGTGTACCTTCTACAGCTTGATATAAAAAAAAAATTTAATGTCTGTGTGGGGAGTTATCTTATTTATCTTATTTGAGGAAGAATTTAGTTAGATCGTACAAATTAAATAATAAAATTACATCTGTAAATAATAATTACATCTGTTTGTTACACCAACAGCATCAAGAGTACTCAAACATATGCTTAATGGGGGGGGAGAAAAAAATAGATTCACGTAAGTATCGGGATTTTTTGTTTGCAGATTTTTAAATCCATTTTTTTTGTTCAAAAATGGTTTCTCCAAATTTAAATGCTTCATTTTACTCTGTGTTAATCAGCCACTTTTAAATGCAATCCAGGCTTTTGGAGAGAGAGTATAAACAGCTGATTAAGACATATTGCTTAATAAATCCTTAAAGCATACTCACATGTGATGTGTATGTTTTCTGATATAGTCTGTAGGCATCATCATTGCTCATCTTTTTTGCTGGTGTTAAAATTGCTAACTTAAGATTGCAAAAATTGGCAATATCGTAGAATAGCAATTTAAATCAAATCGGCACCTAAAAAATCGTAAAAAAATCGAATCGGGAGAAAAGCGTATCTTCCAAGTCCCAACGCTTAAATTAGTAGCTAACAGTGAACTAAATCTGCCGCTTATTGTAAACATATCGCAAATGTGTGTAAATACTGAGCTAATATTTAACAGTGTGATTGTGAACTATGTGGTTTTATCCTCCAAAGTCTTATTATTTAATAGCCATACTGATACATATTATGTGTTGCTGCTCAGCTAAAAAGTATTAAAATAAGATTTTTGGTCCATATTTCCCAGCTAATAACTATTGTCTACTACAATTACACAGTTTGGTGCTGTTTGTTTCTTGTTTGTTATTTGCATATTGGTGCTAAATCAATACTTTTAAAGCTTACTTGGTTGTGAATCAATACTTGCTAAGAAAAAAGAGCAGTTCTAATAACACAGGAAAGGTCTTCCTTATGCCTTTAATTCCTTAAACTGATTAATATCCTGGCGTTTTGTGCCAGAAAGAGCATATTAGTTCACTGGAGCTCCAGCTTTCAAACTCTCTGGCTGGAAAAGATCATAAAGTAATATTTTCCCCTGGACTTTCTGACTTGCTTAAAGTTTTCCAAAATAACAGATTTGACCAAAATGTTGAGACCATTCCTGGAGCATGTAGATGTGAATATGTCTGCTGCTCCTTCTCTGGGTTTCACATGACTGACAAAACCGTGTGAGAACTTTCCAATGCTGCCATCTACTGGTCAAAATGTGTTACTACTATTATTCTGTGCAGATGAACTCAAACTGGAGCAGCCTGCAGCATTAAGGAGCTTTCTGAGTGTGTTCAGACCTACGTTTTGGAATAACTTTCTCTGTAGAGGCTGATAGGAGCAGATTTCCTTTAGACTCCAGGTGCTGGCCATGGTGGGCCGCTGTCCGAGTCCACTGCAGGGAGCGTCGAGCAGCACCCTGTCGAAGCTCTCAGGAGGGAATGGAGGGCCTGGATCAGAGGAAGGAATGCTTGCATATTAACAAAGTCCTGCGATCAATCATTTTAGAATAGTTGAGATTTCTGTTATTGTACCTTCAGCGTCCTGAGCCAGGTTATCACTTACAGCTTTAGTGCTGTCAAAGCAGTGCACTTTCACGGAGCCCAGACGCAACATCTTCACATTCTGACCAATTTTTTCAATCTTATTTCGTACCTTGTCCAGGGCCACAACCTCACCCTAAGAAAGAAGGATGGACAGAGAGGAATGTTAATTCTGAAAGTATTTATAGATAGATAAAAATACATGTTTATCTGCCTGTCTGTTTGGGATTTTGAAGCTTCTTTCTGTGGCTGGTAATGAAACTGACTGGGAAAATCTCAGACCTTCCAAAATAAAAAAGTTAATTGCCAAAAGGTCTGATGATTTCCCAACTCGTCTTTAATCTGAAATCTCTGCTGTTGAGGATCAAAAAATAAAGAATATTACCCCCTATTGACATGGGTAATAAGTTTGGATGGTACTGTATTATGACATTAAAGGTAAAGTTGATATGTCTTACAAATCTGGTGCATATTACTGAATTGCCAGTCAATAGGTATTAAAGCTGCATTTACACATCAGCCTTTAGCAGCTGATGCTGACTCATCATTAAAATGCCAGTTTTGTACGTTATATAAGAGACATTCTCAGGGTCAATCTGGATGTGTTCGCAGCTCGGTGTATCTAAAACAGAAAGAAACATGCTGGTGGAATTGAAAGCTTTCAACAGCCCCCTGACTAACTGTAGATGGATTTTAATTCAGCTAAATGTCATAAATGGGGAGAGCTCTGAACTCACCAGAACTGTGGCCTGATGTAGCTTGGCATCACTAAATACTGTACAAACGTGTGGTGATGTCACTCACTGAACGTCACATAAAGAGGACGTGTGTGCAGCTGCAGCTGGTCTCAGTATACCAACACCATGCCAAGAGGATGAAAAAGGTGTGTCCCTAAAACAGCACCCCAATTCATGTAACAGTTCAGTCCTGAGTTGGAAGCAGCTAAACCCAACTGCCCATTAAACTACGGGCAGGTGGAAATTTGCTGACATCCGGACAAACCTCAGCGTTGCTCTACTGGCAGCCTGACATTTCCCTAAACATCAGGGATGTGAATTGATGCCAGTGCTATTAATGACCCTGCTAAACAATCCAATTCTTTAACGATTCCCTTAATGATTCCTGCAGATTTTCCTGGTGGACAAATGTTGGCCTGTAGGTTTTCTGTGGCAACAATGTCAAACCCACGTCACAGCATAGATAACTGAGTCTGTAAGTTGCTGGTGTTTCCACTCTCTTAAGGTTGTGCAGTTGGTGCCTTTTGTAAAAAATAAAGCCACAATTCTGACGCTTCTGAACCCTGTACATGGAAGGTATTGATAAGGGAATTGATTAGCAAAAATGACTCTTGATAGATTCTTTGATGGAGCTGTCTTAACTGGAATTGTTTTTTGATTCCCATCCCTAATAAATATCTGCAGAAAATTGGCCCAAACATCAGTGTGTGAATGCAGCTGCATTACTGTGAGTCAGATTGTACTGAAACACAGCGCCCTCAACTGTTAGCTTGGAAAAATCAACTCACAAAGATTCTGCTACTGCAGGTAAATCATCCCCTTCCAGGGATGGGTACCTTTCACATTTGAACCGATACCATATCGATGCCCGGTACCTGGGAATCGGTATCAGTACTCAACAGTACCCATTTTCGGTACTTTTGCGTGTGTTTATGGGGTAATAAATATTAATTTGTTTAATATTAAGATCTCAAATTCATCATTACGCTATTGCTGTGCTGCGTTCAAGTCCGGTATGGAAAGTCACCTACTCTACCCAATAGTATGCCTGCTTCTTCCACTCCCTCACAGTCACAAGGATGCGTTTAGGTACCTAAACATGGCATCGTTTGATTTTACGTGAATCGGTACTCGGTAGTACCTACAGAATTCGGTCGGTACCTCTTAAAGTACCGAATTCAGTACCCATCCCTATCCCCTTCCACCCAAAACAGCCATTGTTACCATCCTGAAACTTTTTCAGTAAAGTCTTGAAAATCTGTTCTGACAGGGCAAAGATAAAAACTAGTCAGCTAACTAAATTAGATGACATTACTGTATATCATTGTATGTTTAAGGCAGTAAAATAACCACAAGGGTAAATCAAATGCCGAAGAGGAAACCTCATCTTAGGTAGAGATTTTAACAATTACAGCCATCTGGAGATGAGATCGATTTGTTTTCTCAACAATATGATATAGATTTAGACATGATGTGTTACTGCAAAATTGATAAAAAAGAATTGATTATGTAAAAAATAAAGTAATTGTCATCATTGCCTGTAGTTGTCGGGTAACAGATACAAAACATATTACCAAAAATACTCAAAGTGAGCTCTGAATGAAACAGTAAAAGACAGAAGGATGAATTTGTCATAAAATGCATGTGTAGATGTACAGGTTAATATCAGTAAACAGTTAGAAAATACAGTCTTATTCCAAGGGGGGTACCAATATTGACAAACAAAGTTTCTTACAAGAGCTTCAAGGTTTCAGTGTTGTCTATTAAAACAAAAGGGCTTTGTCCATCACAAAGATGAGATGAAGTAAAGTTTAAAGATCTTTAAATATTCAAATTGATGAAAGAAAATCTAGAAAGGGAATAATTTACTGTTTTGAGGACCTTGTTTTTTTGTGTTTTTGTTCTTGTAGTGCAGAATGTAGCTCTGACTGCGGGCAGAAAGATTTACACAAACATGCCACTGAACTGATTTACAGTCTTCATTCTTGCTCCGTTCAGAGCTGCTGATACCTGAGGGGTTCTCTCCCTTCACACCTCACCTGATCCCCCATGAGGGCAGCGATGTGGCAGGTCTTCCCTCCAGGTGCAGCACACATGTCAAGGACCCGTTCACCGGGGCGAGGACCGAGCACGTGTCCCACAACAACAGAGGGAAGGTTCTAAAAAACATAAATTCACTTCAGTTTTCAAAGCAACAAACCCTGAAGATACAAAGTTGACTTAATCCAGACATACCTGTAAGAATACTAAGCTTGGTAGAACACTGTCAAAAGAAGGACTCTGGTATAGTGGCTCCACCATCTGAACACCAATCCCTCTTCAAAAACACAACAACATTTCAGTTTAAACAAACAGATCAGCTGTCTGACAGCAGATGATTTCCGGTGATGGACAACTTCAGCACAAAAGAAATATGAAGCATGATAATCTATGTATAATCTGCTATCACATGACTGGTTTAACCTCTCCTCTGTTACAAAACTGCTCTACTGTGTTTTAGTTTGTAAGTTTGTCTGAGCATTTTCTATACAACATATATGTCAAACTATTTGTACAAGTAGCAATGATTTGAAGAAAAAAATGTCATCATAAAGTTTGATTTGTTTCAATCAATATTTTAGTGAAGTCTTTATAAATCATGTCCTTCATCCTGGGAACAGCTTAAGATCACAGCGTATGGAGAGTTAGGCCCCATCTACACAAAGACAAAACGCTTAACAGTTTCAAAAACTATCATTATAAAGACGAAGGCGTTTCAGAAAATGTGTGCGTCTATATGAATGCACTTGATACGCATCAAAACGCTGTAAAACACATGCCAAACCTCTAGGGCCGCTGTAACGAAATGATGGAAACAAGCGGAAACAGACGAAAAAACAGTAGGCATGTGCACTTGTGGCAAAAGTTGTAAACAGAGATTGTGATAAAGTGATCATAAAGTGCCATAATGTGTCCTCGATAATTGTTTAACTCTGTGGTGATTGAGAAGGAGATTTTAATGCAACAGGGATAGTAGGGTCACTAGCTTCATCAGCACATATGCTTCACGTACGCCGCCATTGTTGTTGCCGCGTGTGGCGCATGCGTGTCAATGAAGACATGAAACTTTGACGTAAGTGTATCTGAAAACTTGCGGAGAGCCAGTAATCACGGAGCTGCGGATACAGAATTTCAAAATCTTCCCGCTCTGGAACCTGGTTTAAAAAATGATTGTTTACAGACCCCCAAAACGCTGTCTTCGTATGGATGATACGCAGATTTGGCAAAAAAACTTATGCGTTTGGACCTCGGTTTGGCTTCGTGTGGATGGGGCCTTAGTTTGGCTAAGTGGTAAACAGGTTTGGGAAAACCCGCGGGTTCATTACTGTCTGCACCACCAGCAACATTATACTGATGTAATTTACAGGAGTTAATGTGCAAGTTTAAAGGCGCAGAGTGCAAACCCTTCTCCCAGAAACTCTGGAGGCAAGGGACACCAACCCCTTTAGCTGCGTTAACAAATGCTGTAACTGGCAGCAGTGCCAGTGGAGGTCAGCTAGCACCTGCCCAGCTACCGAACAACCTCAAAGCACAGTTCGATCTGGACTTGAACCAGCTACCTCTAGTTCAAACAGACTGAGCTACACTGCAAACCAGAAGGCAGGCACCCATATATGTTCAATTCCATCCTGACTCAAATTGTTCTCTGCTCACACCCTTTTTCACCCTTTGTCCTTACTGTCTAATAAAGGCTAGAAAAAGACCAAAACAATCTGAACATAAGAGAGAGAGAATGTACCATATAAACCGGCTTGATTGTGTTTGAGTCACTAAACTGAACACACCTGACAGGTTCATCTGAGCAGAAGATGGTAGAACGATCCATTTGAGCGACTCCATTTCCCACAAACACTTTGTTACCCTGGAAGCTGGTGGCTCCTCTGGTGCACTTCCCCTCTAAGTCAGAGTAGACAGACACCAAATCTCCAGCCTTCATGTCTGACAACAAGAATCACAAATCTAAGATGACACAACAGCTGGACTGATCAAAATAATTCACTAGTTCATCTGGGAAAGAGCCCATAGGAAGTGTTTGGGAGGGCTGGACCTTTCAGAAGCATATTCAGAAGGTGATTGGACGATCGATCTGTCAATCAACATTTATTATGGGCCAAACAGATAATGTGGTAGGTGGGCACTGCTGCATTACAGAACATAAGCCACTTGTTAAAACAACCACAGGCCAAGTGGAGTGAAAATATCCTTTAGATAGAGAAGTTAGCAGTGTTGCTATTTATTTTTCAATAAAGACATGAGGGGGTGCTGGTTTGGCGGAGTGGTTAGCAACCATGCACATTCCATGTACATACTTCTGCCGGTCTGGGTTCAAATCCCGCCTGTGAACAGTTTGCAGAGTGTCTTCCCCTACTTTCTAACCCCCTTTCACAAACCTATCCACTGTCTCTCTCTTCTATCAACAAAGGCACAAAAATGCCCAAAAAATAAAGACATGTGGTCAAAATCTAAAAAAAAAATGCTACTGAAGCTGTTAGCATCTATGCTAACCTCTAAGTGTAGTCACTTCCTGCTGTTTTGCTTGTAGCTCCCTCCTCTTTCCGCCCTAAAGCATGCTTCCGGTTTAGGCAGAGCACAGTCGTTGTAGATCGGAGCTGAGGAAGATAGCTCTGCATGATTTCAGCCATTGAATAAGGCTGATCCAGCTGCTGTGCAAGGGTATCACACGTCAAGCATCCACCAAAAAGTCAGTACCAGTACTTTAATGTCCATTTAAAACTTAAAAGTTTCTGTGATAAGACTTTGGCCGGTCAAGAAACAGATTAAAATTCTAATTAATTACCCCAAAAAAAGGCAATCTTAGAGAAGTTCATGCTCCAGGGTCGGCGATAGACCAGGAGACTTCAACATCCCTAAATAGCCTTTCATTTCAAATGTTTCCACACAGGTGACTTTAGCGAGTATAATCAACAGATAAGAGTGAATCACCCTTCTTTGTACCAGGGGAACATCAGAATTGCCACAAGCCCAAACCCTCCTCACAAGGACTCCTGTTAGACACTGATTTGATTATTTTCATAAAGTGTGATGCCGAGTCTTACACTTCGGGCTGGCGAGGATCCCCGGGGCGAAAACATGAGCTCCTCTCAGCACGGCGCTGCCACACTGCGCTCCAACAACCACCTCTGAGCGGAGCTGCTTCACAGGCCTGAGATGAAACAGAGAAGAAGGTCATGATCGATCTCAGAGGACGTCCTGCCTGTGGACGTCTGAGTTAAAGCATGTTTTAGTGTTCACTCACTGTTTGATAAACTTTATCATGATCAACTTTATGATTACACTATTTTAGTTTAGTTATAGCCTTTTGCCTTAATTAAATATTTTAGTTTAGTCATAATTCAGTCATCTAAATTGTTTTGGTTTTAGTTGATGAAATTTCAGAACATTTGGTCGACGAAGTGTCTCCTTAAATTTTTGAAGTAAAAAATGCTGAGTTAAAAGTCAATGAACAAAAATAGAAGGGATGCATGATAGTGTTGGTTTGATATCAGTATCAGCCAATATCAGCCTAAAAAGATAAGTACCGTATTGGCCGATATTTAAATTTTTGCAGATATTTACAGTAGGGCAGGACGATTAATCCGATTTTGATCATGATTTCAATTTTGCCATCTGACAATCATAAAAACAATAATCGAAGAAAAACAATTAATGTGCCACACAGTGTGGAGTGCCGTGTATGCAAGTTCCTGCTCTTCATAGCGCTTCTGTGTTCCACACGCAGCCACAGCGAGTGTGTGAGACTTATGTGGATCAATAATCCTGTATGAGCAGCGAGATCCACCGCTCGCTGCACACAGTATTATGGTTCCTTGAAGTGTTTAAATCAATACTGAAGTTTTTAAATAAATGAATGATTGTTTACATTAATTGTGATTTTAATATCACTTAAAATAATCAGGATTCTTATTTTTACCATAATCGTCCAACCCTAATTAACAGCCGATATATCTGCCACACATATCAGTCATGTATCGGCTGGAATATGGGCAAGTTATACAAATGTTCAAAATTGATGAACCCTGGGGTGCTGGTTTGGTGGAGTGGTTAGCAACCAGGCACCCCATGTATTTGCTTCTGCCGGTCCAGCCTGTGACCAGTTTGCAGAGTGTCTTCCCCGACTCTCTCACCCCCTTTCACAAGCCTATCCACTGTCTCTCTCCTATCAATAAAGGTACAAAATGCCCAAAAAAATACATTAAAAAAAAAAAAATAATAAAAAATTGATGAACCCTCTCATCACTGCAGGGGTACATTTAAATAGAGGGTTTCATTTTTGCAAGAGTTAAAAGCTGTTTTTCTCGTTTTACATCTGTTCATGTGATAATATGCTATAACACTGAAAGTCCATTTTTATTAAGCACAGAGCTTGTGCTCTTGACCTGAAATATCGTATCGACAATAATGAATTAAAAAATGGGCATATCAGATTTGGGCAAAAATCTAATATTGTGCATCTCTAAAAATAGATTTTAAGACGACATGTAGAAGTAGGCTGGGTAGGGGTGGGAACTAACTCCATTTTACTGAAATCAATTCTACTTATTGATCTGATTCATTCCCTTATGGATTCCTGTGAGTTTTCAGTTTGGAGAAGCGTTGCCTAACGATGTCAACATATTAACTGTTTGATCACTTTCACCCTGAAAACATGTTGTAAGCATCTTTTTGGTTAAAAATTGAGTCAGTTTTGACTTCTTCTGCCCCCTTTCGACCAACATATTTGTCTCATCTCTCATGAGAGCGTGAAATAATTGGCAGGAATTAACAAGGGAATTGTCAACAAAAAAGGATGATATCAATTAATTTAGGGAGTTGTTTTCAGTTCTCAAGTGGAATTGGATTTTATCTATCCCCGATTTCAGGGGATGGATAAATAAAAAAAGGCTGTATTATTTTGACTTTTTTTGTCTTAGAGACAAGGAGAAGAAGGAGTTGCTCCATACGCCTCAAAGATCTCAACAGGGTGTAGACTTTTAAAACATCAGAGATGTATTGATCTGAAAATCTACTTAAAGAATAACCATTAAATCCTAAATGAATGGGGAACAAGTGCAGGGAGACCAGTTCTCGTTGTTCCTGTTTTCTAAGCTTCAAGATGCGAAGCAGCAAAAGTATGATATAAAATATGACCAATCTGTGACTCTTATTTGTTTTGTGAATGTTATGAGAGTTTCATGGTTATAATTTTGCATCCAAATGTGTGGGGATTTTTGTTTCTAATTTGTCGGCCTCTTTCAACATCCAACACTGAATCATTACAGTAAAAACTGGAACAGAAGCTAAATAACCTTGTTTGACACCTACCCTGCTTTCAAAAGGTTTTCAAAAATAACTAAAGATAATTATTCAATCTTCTCTCCAGTGGTCACATTCGCTTTTTGTCAAGCCATCTGTTAATTATGATTTGTTATTTTTTTTTAAGCTGTACTATATTTATTATTGAGCTCTTTATGATCAAACTTATGACAGAAGTGTGCTATGTGGGTACTCGTGGGTGAAAGCATTTATCATTCCCTGAAATCTTTTCCAGGCTTCACTTTAGAAACATTCTGTGGTTTGACAGATACTTAAATTTAAGTCTGTACACCAAAGAGCAGATTCAGATTGGGCTGACGCGGCTCCAGCATTCCTCACATACCTCGGGCCATCGACAGGAAGAAGCAGCACATCTGGAATATGTGGATGAGGAAGAATCTGAAGGGGGACCTCCTCAGCTGATGGGCCGCACATCTGCTGCTTCAACAACAAAAACAACATGCAGAGATTATTAGGACTCAAAGACCACTGCCATCGCTGTGAGAGGCAGCAGAAACAAATCCAAATGTTCTAGGACAGTGATTCTCTACTGGTGGGTTGAGGGCTTTTACCAGAGCAGAAAGTGTTGGTAAAAAAATCCTGTGCTTTTATTTTGCAGTGGACTGCCATCTATTCACACTCAGGATCACGTGGTGGTGCTAATTCAATGCTAATTAACACCTGTTTAAATAAAAATGTGTTTGTTACATGTTCAATAAGCTGGTATTTAGCTAAAACTAAATGTTAAAGATTTTTTAAAACAACTTGTCAGTAGCAGGACTTCTTATTTCATGTTTGAGCATGAATGTTCTGTTAAAAAGGCAGACATTACTGAAGTATGTGGCATAATCAGCTTATTTAATGCTACTAATTCAATATTATTATCAATACTGCTTTGTTCAGTATGTATCCACTGATCCAGGGATATCACAGCTACAGTTATATTTACATCGTAAAACCTTGTGACCCTGAGATGCACTTTTTGATTTCTAATTAAACTTTTTTGTGTTACTGTGATATTCTGCTATCTCAGATTTTAGGTGCAGCATCATTTTATTCAATAAATTTAAGAAGTTGAACATTTTCTTAACATTAAGGGGGGAAGGTGGGTCCCAAGCCAGACCAGTTGAGAAGCACTTGTTTTAGTAGCAGGAGAGAACCTTTCTCAGCTCCTCTCTGAGCTTGTGTCTGATCTCGTCCAGAGGAGCTAGATGAGTGCTGGCCCGCACACACGTGTACGAAGGAGGGTGAGACAGACATATCAACAGCTTCTGGAAACGACCCTCTGCCTCCTGATGGCTGACTGCAGCCAGAACCTTCACATTACCAGAAAAAAGACAAAAAGGACACAAACATGGTTCAAAGGAATCATCTGATAATAAACAAAAAGAGGATTCACAAGGAGCTCTTCTAATCCCCCATAATGAACTGAGTGTTTCTAAAATACTCCCATAAACAACTTCAGTACCTCCTTGTTGAAGAAGACATTCTTGAGATAATCCACCACCTCAGGCTTCAGAGAGATTCTTGGAAAGATGGACATTTCCTCTGTCCTCTGCAGAAAGATATGACGTCAATAACAGAAGTTTAGAGAAAAATTCAGTCTTTTCTAAGAAGCTGAACCAGTTTCTAAGCTGCTGATTTTAAGGATTATTGATCATGACAAGATGAAACAGTTTCACTGAAAAGCTGTGCAGTCATTACTGATTTAAGGCTTGTTAATGAGCTGTATTTAATCTTTATTTCAGTAACTGATGAGGATGTGAAAGTGTCTTATCTGGTTTTGTGTTCTTAGTCTTGAGTTTTAAGTATTATTGTTACTTCCATTTAATACTGTCTCATATATCTATATATCTATATATATCTATCTATATATATATCTATATATATATATATATATATATATATATATCAGGGATGTAACAGTAACCGGTAAAATGGTACACCGCGGTAAAATTTCCCACGATAATCATTACCGTGTCCTTTTAAAATTACCGCTATACCATGTTTGATCACCACACTGTGTCAATAACTCAGTGATGCTGCTCTTTGTCTGAAAAGGCGAAACTATGTGTGTCTGCCCCTCGATGAAGCAGCCGTGTGTTGCAAAGTTTAAACTACAAATTCATTTCTTGTTATTACACACAGTTTAAGGATTTATAACATTATAATGGCAAATACTTGCCAGAATTGTTTACTTTTATTTTCTTATGAAAAAAGTTTAAACAAATTTACTTATAAGACATTTCCTGGCACAATTTTTGACTAAAAAGATAAAAGAAATGTTAAAATTATATTATTAAAGGGGTTAAATGATTTCAAGACTGTGTTAAAGTACTTTTTGAACATTTTGAGCACAATAGAGCAACAACACCGCGATAATAATGATAACAGTGATAATTTTGGTCACAATAACCATGACATGAAATTTTCATACCGTTACATCCCTATATATATGTATATATGTATATATATATATATATATATATATATATATATATATATATATACACACACACACACACAGACAGATGGATGGACAGACAGATAGACAGAAAGTCTCCAACTATTTAAAAATGGCCATACTGCAGTTTAAGCCTCTGTTCACACTGTTCAGTCCAAATAAACAGACTATAAAAATGTTCACATGTCTCTATGAGTGATGCATTGTTTGAATGAATATGATTACTTATTAAAACAGATTTAATAACAAACAAAGGTACAAATCGCCAATACAAAGGATCTCTTAAGAGTTTATTAAAGTTTGAGCCTTAAATCTGTGTTACTTAATGTCAGCAGTGGATCAGCCATGCTGTCAATTACGAATTGAACCGGAAAGCATGGATATAAAGTGTGTAAAATGTATTGTGGTTTAACTCTTATTCAACCAATTCTGCCAACATTAAATGCAGTTAAACAACCCAACATCAAATAGCTGAAATATTTATGTTATAATATGTTTCAACACCTTCAACTCATTCTCTTTATGTTAACTTTCTCTCAAATCCACAAGAACGCTCTCTGTACCATTAACATTACAATTACAGCGTTAAAACGATGTTTGCTCCTTTGTTTATCTTCGTGTACTCACCGTTTGTGCCTCCACATGCCCGAGCCGTCACTTCCGCATACGTCACCGCGCTCTGCTGACGCTCTAAGGATTTGGCAGCCTGTTGATCCCGTCGAGCACAGACGCCGATGAAAAACTTGCACGTGTCTGACGTTAAAAAGTGACGGTTTTCTCACAGTTTAAACTTTTTTTTTTCACCCTTCGTGAAAACAAAATTTCACCGAAAACAGTTAGAAAGGTTAGAAAACGCCAGTGCTGCCTCAGAACTACCAAAAATTATCCCGTCAAAAAACACTTTGCTTAATGCGTGCAAAAAGTAGAAGCAGTAGAAAAGACAATCAATTCAAATGATTACATTTTACAGATAAAATCGTACATTTTAACAGCACCAATTATTTTTATAAACTTCTGTCCAGTTCATAAACAATAATAAGATATTTCATGGGTCTGAATACTAAAAAAATTCTTATAAAAATATATCGTATTTAAAAAAGATGTTTTCTCTTTGTTTCCATTTCCCCTATATTCCCTTATATTAATTCCCCTCATATTCATTTATTGGTTACAATCACTGTTATGACAGTATCCTTTTCGTTATTATTAATGTATTACTTTGTAATTATTATTATTACTATTTTTCACATCACTATTTTTTTATATTTATAGTGTTTAACTATTTAAATTTCATAAGTATCTTGTATATTTATCTATTATGCCACATTCACATATGAATTTCAATAATAAGTTTTCTTCTAACGTATATACTTATAAATTATATGGGCCAGTTTTAGATACTTTTTTTAATTTCATGTTTTATTACATGTTCAATTCAGTTAATGAAATACGCACTTTCACATATATTACTGCACTGGACATGGCTTTGAATTAAACTCTAAATTTGAGCCGATACCATCCAAAATGAACTTCTGAAAATAAATCCTGAGAAAAGTTCACATATTTATGTACAGAAGAGTATAAGGGCCATGTTAGATGGAGAAAATAATTGTGGGGAAATCGAGATTAATGTCCAAATTTCGGGATTATAGTAGAAAGAGAAACACGTTGAAAAAACGAGAATAAAGTCGAAATGTTGTTGACATTTCAACTCTTTTTTTCATTTTCGACTTTTATCTAAAAAATTCAACTTCATTCTCGCCATGCCAAAAATGCATTTCTCCATCTATAATGTATTTTTGAATATCAGTAACTGCACCAGTTAAAAAAGCCTTGTAATTTTCTTTTTTTTCACAATATTAACTCACGCTGTTAAAATGTATTTTGGAATAACCGCTCTAAAAAGGTCTAACAGTTACGACGTGCTACGTCATCACGTAACAGGAAGACAACTGAATAGCTGGGGTTGCTTTTTTCGCCACAACACCTCGACCAGCCGCAGCTAACGGGCAGAGGGGAGCCGGAGCGGAGCAGCGGAGGAGTCAACACATCGCTGCACTTTCTCACCCTGTTTTTGCGGTTTTTACTGGAGGCTCCAGGGACATTTATCTACTCATTTATGCTGCTTCGTCTGATCGCTCCGTCGCGTTTGGTCCGTCTCACAGCCAGCCGGGGCGCATGGAGTCGGTGCTGAAGAGGTCGCTGAGGTGTTTTGCGGACAACAGATCATCCGGCTAATGTTAGCTAGCCGCTGCCTGCCACGGATTGAACGGTGTGGACCAGAGAGTGGAGAGGCTCGCTGCTGCTGCCCGCTGTACGGACGGACAGACATCGGTATTCACTCAAACAATGGGCCTCATATTCGCCAAACTGTGGAGCTTCTTCTGCAACCAAGGTGGGTGAAAGCTGTTAGGACTCATTTATGCCCCGCTAGCTACTCACCCGAGGATAACGCGAACAGTTAGCCCGTTAGCATAAAGTGAGCAACAAGAGGCACAATAACAGAGAGGGGAGATTTATCTGCTGGACTCCGGCTGCTCTCTCGCTCAATTTAACTCTTTGTTTGACCTGTATGATAGAGAATAAACAACACCCTCTTCAAACGGCACCTCCTGTCTTTTTATCAACCACTGTAGTTAATCAGATCAGCAGGTTGTACACTAACATAATTACTTTAAGTCTGTAAGCCTGCAGTAGTGGACTACAGGACAATAACATTATATAACACTGGCTGACTCTCTGGAAGAGGGTTTGATGGAAACACTGTCATCAAGATTCATGGTTTAAAGTCTGATATGTATAAAGAGGAACATATAAACTGATGTTGCACAGGGGAGTTTATAGGCCAACAAACACTGATGATACTAAAGCTGCATCCAGGGCTGCCCAGAAGAGACTGTGGGCCCCATGGGAAGATGTCATTGTGGGCCCCTCATCCAGCAGAGACTGAAGCACTGGAGAGCACAAACCTCTGAAAAGGTGCCTCACAAATTGCCATCACATCCACAAGAAATAGTTTCATGGTAAAGTTACCATCATGCTATGATTCCTTGACCCTGAAAAGCCACAGCTAGCACTCAGAATCAATATTAGTTAGACAGTTTTGAGCGAAAATGATCTTTGATTGACATGTGAATCACCACCAAATCAAACCACTTTGAAATTGGACTATAACCAACATCTCCTGAAAATTTCAGCAAAATTCGTCCAGTGGTTTTTGCGTAATGTTGCTTACAAACACACAAAAACATTACCTCTTCCCAGTTGCTTAACCCTACTTCGCACATCAATATAAAGCAGGCAACGTTGAGAAACCAACAAAATGTTGATCAAAATAAGTTCTCGAAGGGGTGCTGGACTATTGCAAAAATCCAAATCTTTGTTATGTTTATAGGTTTTGAGATCACGATTATAAAACACGACTTCTCACTGATATTAAAAAATGCCCCATGTTCTCCTTGAACATACATGCTTTGGACATGGTTTTTAACAGTGAAGAATGAACACATAAAAACATACTTGTAAAAATACAAATCCAACAGAACAATGCTCAAAGGTCCCATTTCTAAGTAAAGGTTAACTAATGACCTAGCTTGACGCAGCGCGATGTTGCACTTTTCATCAGTAAAAGTTGGGTGAACAACAGTGTGAATGCAACAAGCAATATATTATTAAATAAAGCCTAAGTTTGGTAAACTGTGATTATGCAGCTTAATGTGGGCATCAATAGCCAAGCATGTTTCCACATTAGAAAGCTACACTTGCAAAGATGCCGTCGTCCCCAGCTGCTCCAGTCTGATCTCCAAGGTCAGACTGTCCGAGGTGTAAATTGGATTTGTCACTGGGAACACCCCATGTGGTTGAAAGATCAGGCACCCCATCTTTACCAGGACATAACTGGGATGTGCCGTATTCTTAGTTCTGACATTAAAGGGAAGCACCACAATTAGATAAGTTATCGGGAATGCCCCCTAGGTTTGAATTTTCTCTAACATTCTCCAGGTACCCCCATCTTTCCAGCTCGTAATTGGAACGCGTTTGACTGGGATGTGCTGTAATTCCCAGTTCCTATGTAAATAAGTGCATTAAATGGATTAATTGAATGGAAAAGTGTGGGCTTTTTGGTCTTTGGGGTGCTTTAAACCATCCAATATTTTTTCTTTTTTGTCCAACCGGTCCAACTTTTCTGTATTATGGAAGTGACTTTGATATCGTTTTTGCAATAAAAAAAAAAACAAAAAAGAGCATCAGAGTATAGTCTTTGCTGATTCAACAAGTTTAGAATAACAGGAAAATATTGACCTGTTGTTGAGTGGTAAAGTTTCCCTTTCAAACACAGGCTCTCTAAATTGTCCGAGCGACACGCCCTGCCCATGGCACCCTTGGTCACACGCCTCCAGTCTGCCACAAGATGTAGAGGTGCTTTGCCAGATTTCTTTTGGTCCAGGGGATAAATGTTCAATTTTTGTATTCACTACTCAAACTCATTATCACGGTGCATAAAGCCCAAACATACCAAGCACCTTTGATTTCATTGGACTTAAATATGGGGGAGGAAAGTGTCTTTATTTTGCTGTAGCAGGGACTTTGAGAGTGAGTGACTCATCAGATCATTATATTTTGCTGATGTTCGACTTTTGGTCAAAGACTGACTCCCAAATGGTTGGTCTGAACTAGGGATTCTAACAATTATTGGCTGTTTATCAGTATGCAGAAATGAACATTTTTTTAGGCTTTTCAAGCTGATATTTTAGCTGTATAAATTAAAAATCCCATATGTTGGCAAAATGAACAAATATGCATCAAAAGTTTACTTCATCATTACTGAGTCAGCCCTTGCAGATCAAGTGTCATTGTTTAAAGAACAAAATGTTTTTCTTGTTACGCATCTGTTTCCAGCATTAAATGAACCATCAACTTGAAAGGAATTATTCAGTTCTGTCAAGTTGGAGGCTTTTGTGCTGTTGACAAAACAATCTGCATAAATACTAATATCTGCTATAAGTCTGGAATATCAGATATCAGCATTGCTCAGTGTTATTCCCTCCTAAACATCCCATCTGACCCGAATTCCTCTCGTCCTTAGCTTTTATCCTCTGGCATCAATGTTTACAGACAGTGACTTGTACCTTAAATCTTTAATTCTGGATTAAACTGTTCTGGGGTCAGATTTCATTCACTTTTAAAAGATTAAAAGGAGCACTCTGTGGAATTGTTTGCAACTGGAGAAGCAGCTAATTACACCCCGCAGTCTCCCGAGTGTCGCTGGAGAACTGCTGTCAGACCAGAAAACGTTTTAGTGCTGATTAAGTGATCACATTCTGTTTGTGTCTTTCATCACATTGTATTCAATTTGAGGTCATTTGGTTATGAACACAGGGCTGTTACCACTGAAAAGTTCAACACTTTGTCAAAAAAATAAAGAAGCCTCACCTAAAGTGACAGCATATGTAAACCAGCACATTTATTTGTACTGTCAACAATCTTTCCTTTAAAAGCACAAGAAACCGGTTGTCTGCTACACTCTAGGGATGTAACGGTTACCGGTAAAATGGTAAACCGCGGTAAAATTTCCCACAGTAATCATTACCGGGTCCTATAAAAGTTATCGTTATACCGTGTTTGATCACCACACTGTCAATAACTCACAGTGATGCTGCTCTTTGTTGCTTTATTGCTCTTTATGCTTACTTTTGGCCTTCTCAAAACTTTTAACATGTTCATTTACAACTGTTTATGAGGAGAAACCTGTTTAAAGTACACATCTGTTTTTCTACTCTTGTAGGCAAATTACATACAGTTTAATTATTAATAACATAATAATGACAAGTAGTTGCCGGAATTGTTTACTTTTATTTCTAATGAAAAAAGTTTCAACAAATTTACTTATAGGACATTTCCCTACAAAATTATTGGCAAAAAAGACAAACGAACTGTTAAAATTATAATATTAAAGGGGCTAAATGACTTCAAGACTGTGTTAAAGTACTTTCTGAACATTTTGAGCACACTGCAACAACACCACGATAATAATAACCGTGATAATTTTGGTCACAATAACCGTGATTTGAAATTTTCATACCGTTGCATCCCTATTACACGCACACTGTAAAAACTCAAATCTTAAACTAATAAAAGTAAATATCTAAGATGATATTGGACAATATTTGTGTGTTTTCGAGCTCTGCCGTTTAGTCAGGATTACAACGAGGTTTCTGTCAGTGTGAGACTGTTGACTTCTACACATCAGGAGACATCAGGAGAAAAGAAGATGAAACATGGTTCATTAAAACTGTCTGCCCATATATGTGATATCTATGGACAATATGTGTGATCAGAATATTTCAATATCTGCTGGTACCATAAAGCAGACTTAAGGCTTATAGCTACCAATATAGATAATAAGGGGACAATATCTTGCATACCTACCTAATTCTTATTTAAAATATTTTTTGCCCTTCATATAAAACAACCTTTGCTCTTTTAGGTGAAGAAAAATGTTGTTTTGTAGACAGAACAACCAAAACAGACTTTGCTCCAGTCTGAATTGCTTTAATCTCAACATTCTTGATGTGAGAGGTGATTTCTTCTGTAAATAAACTTTACTGTGAGAATTTAGCAGCATTATTCACAGCTTTAGGTATATAAAAATCAATATATATGCTGTAGTTTTTGCTTGTAACATCTTGAAATGGGCTCAATTTGGCAAGTCGGGCCAGAAAACCTCATCTGAAGTGTAACCATGAAATGTTTTATGAAAGACATTAGACAAAACCCTTTTTCCCGTTAGTTTGATTAAAAATAAATCTAAAGCTAGAACTGACCAGTAAACTTCATTAAAGCTTACCTTTCTAACACTGTTACAAGGGTTATTTTCATATACGACAGGACATTTCCATGAGCATAGACCCTGTAGATATAATTTAACAGCACTGTAACTGTAGCAAGTCCTGACAGTAATGACCAGAATCCTTAATTAAAGTCAACGTCACCACACTACATCGCCTCTTAAAGGAAGTCATCAACACACTGTGTCCTCCGGAGGCTCAGTCTGGACAGTCATCCAGACTGTCGGGGCTCGAACCCCTCTGACCAGACTTCCTTCCTCCTCCGCAGTCAGAGGCCTCGGCAGGGTGGAAAAGTCAAACCACTAAAGAGGGATATTTTGGCACATCCGTGTCAGCTCAGATTCTGCGTTTAGTCTGTGCTGTTGCCAGCCTGACAGGCGTCGAGGCCTTCGGTGTTACAAACTGTGCTGGCTGTTCTTTTTCTATGGAACAAAGAAAAAAAAACAGTCTGGAAGATTTAAGGAAGGAGGGTGATGATTTAGACCGGGACAGGAATGCAGAGTATAGTCTGTATCATATGTGCTTTAGGGAGTGTCGCAGCAGCAGATTTTAGCTATAGGCAGATTACAGTCAAACTCAGTGATGTTTATACAAGTTTTAATATGAAGGCAACAAAAACGTTAGTCTAAGGCATCAAATATTTGATCATTTCTCTTGTAACTTGTGAAGTAGATGACAAACTCCTGAATCTGTTAGTGCACTTTTTAAAGACTTTTGTTTCATTCTTTGAAGTAAAAGAGTTTGAATAAGAGCTGGACAATTTATTACATTTTAATTAGATTGCAATTACTGACTGTCAGAATAAGGACAATCAGAAATTAAGATAAAAAATTTTTACTTTGCCACATGACAAGATGAACTTTATTTTTTTCATTAATATTATTTTTATATATATATTTGTACTTTTTCAAGTATATTTCTAAGTTTCTGTTCTTTGTTAAAAGTGCTAGTGTCAAAAGTAGGAGGGCACAATGTTGGATTTTTCCTGGTATTCCAACACTTGTTTTAATAATAAAATTTAAACCAAAATATATAAATAACAAAAGCAATGTTTAATAAGATCTGTTACATTGAAATATATATTTTGACATTGACAATATAATCATGCTTTTTGAGAACCAAAAAAACTGATTTACTAATCTATTTACATTTAAAATTAAATTCAGAAGTTGGCTAAACTTCATGGTAATATACCAGGCTAAAATATCACCAGTAAACATCTGCAGTAATTTTCTCTCTGCCGATGCTGATATTAAGCTTTTAAAGCAATTATCTGATGAGATATATCAACAATATTGTGCATACCTAGTCAGCATTATATATATGTAATAAAAGCATGCAGTGAATAATTGTGTTTATTATAATGATCTAAAAACTATTTGAGCAATTGGGATTATGATTTCTGTCATAATTGAGTAACCCTCGTTCATATCATTTCAAACCCTTGTAAGGTTTTTTTGTACATTCAGTTTTTGTTCTCTGTCACTTGTTTTCAAACAATTTGTCATCCAAATCACATATTTTATGCATTTCCTGAATGTGAACATTATTTTATTGTAATATGTTTGTTTGTTTGTTTCTCCAGAGCACAAGGTGATAATCGTCGGACTTGACAATGCAGGGAAAACCACTATCCTCTACCAGTTGTAAGTTTTACTCCTCACCATGATCTCTGTTTTTTAAACACTCAAGACTTCTTTAATTGTCTTTCTTTTCACCCAAAGTTTGATGAATGAAGTGGTCCACACGTCACCCACTATAGGGAGCAATGTGGAAGAGATAGTGGTGAAGAACACTCACTTCCTCATGTGGGACATCGGAGGGCAGGAGTCGCTCAGGTCGTCCTGGAACACCTACTACTCAAACACAGAGGTGAGAAATACACGCAGCCAATGGAAAGAGTGTTCGGGTCAAACGTGAGGTAAAACAACCACAGGAGCAATATGTTAGTTTGTGCTTCAAGAAAAAAAGTCTAAATGATGAAGCTAAAATCACATTCTGGGAATTAGGTCAAGACTTCAGGAGTAAAGTTGAAGCACTTATTTAATAAATAGTTAATTTGTTTTGCACTATGTGCCTTTAATCATTGATAAATTGTGAAGCTTTTGTTCACAGGAGAGTGAACAAAAGTACTGTTTCTGTTGCCACTAAGTGGATGTGATGGCAGAAATGTCATGACTGTTTTTGTTTCTATGGCCTTAAGGACGTGTTAACTGTAAACTGGACGGCCTGTTTGGGATAAATAAACACGTCTGAATCTGAATCAAATAAAGTCAAAACATTGCAAATATGAAAATTAAGTCACTTTTTAGATTATAAAATGTTCCATGCTTCCACTCATACTTTATATAAATGTTTTGTTTCTTTTACTTTATCAGAATCTGCCTTGAGAACATAAAAATGCTTCCTCCTTTGGCTCATAAATACAGACTCGTTCACAGCTCCTTATCAGGCCATAATATTTACACCCCTGTGACCCCTTCACTGTGAACGAGGGCTGAGATGGAAGGGGGAGGAAGAAGTGTTTTAGTCAGAAGGGAGTCCCATGTGACAGTGGGGGAGCACAGAACTCTCTGTAAAAGGTGTAAAAAAAAAAGTTTTATCAGTTAATCGTGATGCAAACGTAAAGAAGAGATGATCAATAACTGTTTAATCTTCAGAGGCTGCTGCTGGACTGAAGCGTCAGTTTTGTTTCTGAGGAAGAAAGAAAGTCTAGGAAGACGAGACTAAGACATTTATATTTAGGGTTACAATGAAAATATGTGTTTGCTGCAAAAATCATTTGTAACAAATAAATGGAGTACTTATTTATTTGACAATTTTTAAAATAGAAAGTATCCAGGTGTAGTTATACGGAGGATACTACTCACTGTGCTGCATCCTGATATCAAATTAAATGGAGTTCTAACCATATTTACTGCAATCAAATCAAATCAGGAGACTAGTGAAGATGCTCTGCTCTAAAGCTGTCTGCATTTTGTGAATGTTGGCTGTGTTGCGCTCTTGAGCCTCCCTGAAGCCGTACTGCATTTTCTATGAACATAAATATCTTGTGGAATAAATGTAAAGGTCTTGAGGCTAAACAATGGCGGAGGTTTGCTGAAGTGCTCATGTGAATATGCACTGCTAAAAGGGTTCATTGTTGTCATCAGTATCAGGACTTCTGCAGACACTGTCGATAGAGCTGCTCATGTTTAGAAGTATAAACCACACATGCTTTGAAGAGGTCCACATTTTGACTCCACTCTCAAAATTTTAGGCCTGTGCTCAAAATATCAATTCAGAAAAATACCATCACGCTCTCCTTGGAGATACATGTGTCAATACAGACTCTACAGAAGAGATACGGCCTGAATGTTTTGACAGTTGTTGTCAATACGCTTTGGATAATGTTAACATCGGCACGGTTCAAAGTAGAAGCCAAGCTGCATGATGAAGCACGTGCCAAATTTGAGCTTAGGTCTACGATCTTTGAGGACCTGAATTTAAGTTTGTAAAGTTGTAGAATCCCGTGTAACAGGATTCAAATCGTATCATGGCCTCAGCGTCGAGATGCATATCGTTTTGTGAGGTTGCCAGAAATACCCAGCCCTACGAAATACTACAACATTATTCACAATATTTCAACTTTTCAGAAGTGCAAAAAAGTATATTTCTCCCAATCATTTTGTTCTCCTAGCTAATACTCTAACATATTGCCATATTTTTCATAGCTTTGGGGTTGAAGGTGTAGAAAAATCTTAAATTTGATTTTACAGAGTGTGAAGGCACTGGGTAAAATATACATTTTTGTGTAGCTAAGACATTGTTTTTTTCTTTTGCTTCCAGTTTATCTTTTGGTCTTATCTTTTTTACTAAAGAGCTGATTTAGTCAGCTTTGTGGCATTTCAGATTGAATGTAAAATGAGAAGGTAACAAAAAAAGTGTCGGAGTTTGAAATGGTCTAAAAAAGTTGGGCATGTCCGTTCTGAAAAGAGGAACAGGGGTTTTGTCCAGGGCTGGCTCCTCTTCCCGAGCAGCTGGTGTGTTTGTTCAGAGCACAGACGGCAGCAGGGTCAGAGGTCAACCTCTTCACAAAGGGGCCGGTCTGAAACGCTCAGGGAGGGTCAGCTTCTGCTGGGTTTGAGGGGAGGACACGACAGAGACAGATGTGTGCGACAGAAACCAGAGACTCTCAAAAACAAAAGAAACGATGCATGTTTGAACATCTGCCAACACTTTTCCTTCAGTGTTGTTTCACCGTCTGCCCCTCATCTCAAAATATTTCACGCATGAGCCACGGCGAGTTCATGCTGTAGGATATTCATCATGACCTACATCCCCTTTAAAAGACCGAAAGTAATCAGGAAACAAAGAGAGCTGACAAATGAGCTGACTCTGTTCTGTAGAAGGATCAAGACTAATGCACAGTGTTGTGTTTTGTTGTAAAGACAACTTTTATTTTAGTTACTTTGTTAAAATCCAACATAACATCACGTAAGAGGCAAGTAGGCTGTTAGTAGTGCATATTGTCTTCAATGAAGTTAGTAAACCTCGAGTAAACAGAGGTCAGAAATGAACTGAAGTTGGGTTAAAAAAAAGGCAAAGTTGCCTATTACAGAATTTACCCTGGTCATTGTACAGTTGTCACTTATTGAGGTTTACTCAGAACATTGAATAATGCATCAGCTCATCATTTTGGATCGCTTATCCCTCTCTTACTAGGAAATAAATCCACAGGTCGGAACCCCACCAAAAAAGTCAAACTTGTTGGTCCCAATTTCTGGGAGAGTAGTTGGCAGTGACATCAAGCTGGATCTATTTTTAAGAGCTGATCTTTTTCTACATGGTTTTCCTTTTTCTTGCGGACAGAATTCAACGATGGAGCTTCTGCATTTCCTCCATAACGTCAATAAAATAAGGAAAGTTGATCCGTTTGTGGAATAGAAATTGTTTTTAGATCAGAGACTCCAAACAGCTTTTGATGAAGTATTTCCAAAAAGATCAGTGATATAACAACACAGCAGATTTAACTTAGGCAGACAGCAAATGTAGCAATAGGTTGTTGAATCCCTCTCCATATTAGTTTGCTACTTATTGCCTTAAACTTTCTCTTGAATTGTATTTATTACAACATGTGCTGCTGACCTCTTGGCCTGGTTGCCCTTGTAAATTATCTCTAAGGGAATTATCTGGATAAATAAAGTAAAAAGAAATGTTTGCACTTGTCTGTAATATTTCACAAAAAGTTGAATCTTTTTCTTAGACAACTCTAAAGCAGCTTTTCCCTGCCCTTTTGTGCTTTTTCTAGAGCTAAAATTATCAGTTGTTGGCTTAAATATAATCTGCTATTATCAAAGTTAATCCTCTTATTCTTTTAAGAGTCAAAATGTCAGGCTCTTTTCTTTGGTTTAGGGTTCACACATGTTGCCCTTCAGTTAAAATGTAACCTAAAATGACAAAAAAATGAAGGTTTGGGACTTTAATAATGACAAAAGACATGAGTTATAAGTATGGATGCACAATCTTATCAGTATGATTCAAATGTTGGTCTAAAAAGTGTTAGCTGTTTTCTCTTAACTCTCTGGGTTTAACAGGGTCAGTTTTCTCTGAAGTCATGATCTTATGAGAGCTTAATGCAACATTTACAGGAACGTTTGCCGTCCTCATGGCAGAGAGAGCTGAAGTCATTACATCTCTTTTATATTTAAGGAACAAAAAGCCCTGGCGTTGCTGTAGCATCCATAAACTCCTGTAATCAACAGTTTCTATGGTAATGCTCTCCTTTCACTGGAGTGTAGCTCTGGGTCACCGTCATGGAGAACAACGCGTGCTGCTTTTTCCTGGGTCGTTAGCTTTAAGCAGCGTCTCTCGCTCCTCTTTAGAATTCACGTCTTTTTGGTCTTTTGTCATGCGAGGTCACTGTCCCTCATACACTAAGGAGTTATTAGCATAGCAGTCCCCAGAGCTCTTTGTGAGGAGAGTCGTCCCGGAAATGCCCCCCTGCTGGGTGCCGTTTCATTGCTGTAAATATCTTTAGAAAACCGTCCCTCTCAGTGTGATTTCTGCCTCCTTTTCCTCTGCAGTTCATCATTCTGGTGGTGGACAGCACAGACAGAGAGCGGCTGGTCGTCTCTAAAGAGGAGCTCTACAGGATGCTGGCTCATGAGGTAAAACACAAATGAGTATGTAGAGAGGCTGTTTTCACCACAGCCAGTCCTCTGCAGCCTGCTTCAGCATTCAGATTCTGTGGTCACACGGTGACCTCAGCGCGGCTCTGGCTTCATTGTTTCTGTGTGTTTCCCCCTCAGGACCTGCGGAAAGCAGCTGTGTTGATATTTGCCAATAAGCAGGATATGAAGGACTGTATGTCTGCTGCAGAGATCTCCAAATACCTCACCCTGAGCTCCATCAAAGACCACCCCTGGCACATCCAGTCCTGCTGTGCACTTACCGGAGAGGGGTGAGAGACTTGAGTTAATGATTTACTAACTACTGAGTCAACAGAGGAACACAATTCATATCCATCTTAACTTCTTAAACTAGAATACTGGGCCTTTTCCACTACATGGTATCTGTTTGACTCAAACTTGCCACCGTTTTCTTTAGGTTTTGTGTCTTATACAGTTTGTTTGGCTCCAAGTGAGAAGAGCTGAGACCAAACGTGACGTGAAAACATCTGAATGTTTAAAGTATTAGCATGAATTTGGGGGTATCTGATATGATAGTACGTGTTCCTGCTTCAGCCTTTTTTTTTAAACAAAATTCACAAGCTTTACATGAGAGCTTTAATTCAGAATCAAACTTAAATCCTCTTAAAAAAAGATTAAAATGACCTTGTTAACACCAAATTAAAAGAATCTGAATTAAAATGAACATTGAGTTTAACTTCATTCTCAAATAAGTGGCTGGTTTATTCTGATTTTAAATTCAAATTAAATTATTCCTCAGTCATGTACGATCATTCTGATTTAAATTAATTCCAGCTGTTCTGCACATGCTCATTCCCTTGTCCTGTCATGATGACGCACATATTTGAGGCTAACGGGAACAGGATGGCCACCCGAAGCAGGCGTTTCCCTCGAGCCAAGACAATTTAGAGTCTTAAAAGATTTGGAAATAATGAAAACAGTGGATAGATGGAATGAAAGTTTTACTGATGGAGTAGTCTTCCATATTGTAGTCACAAAGAAAAGTGGGAACTGGAGTTTGTATTCTTTTGGTAGACGTTAATGCATCACATCCACCCCCTGTCCAATCAGAACCATCAGAACCCCTTGACCTTAAGCGAAATTGAATAAAGGTGAAAAAATGTGTTTTCCTTGTAAAATTCAATTTGGAATTAACTATTTTCATGTAAACAGGAAGGAGAGTACTGTAATTCTGGATTATTTAATTCTGAATACTGATTCCAAATTAACAAACACGATGTAACTGTGGTCACTGTTTCATGCAGACATATCGGGGTATGTGTTTTTAGTTTTCGCTGCTGTCGCATGAGAAACTAGAAAAGCACTCGGATAGCGCAGACCTCCGCCAGCGCCACAGTCCTTAGCCATATTGTGATTTTGACCATAAATATTAGTCCTACCTTTATTCCATCTAAATATTTAGATTCCTTGACCACGAAAACATACCATTAGCAACTGGATTCATAATGATATCTGTCCAGATCAACACCAAAATCGAATCAGTTCTTCCTTTTCCCATGCTGAACATTTCCTGAAAATTTCATCAAAATCCATCCATTACTTTTTGAGTTATTTTGTTCACAGACAGACAGACAGGCAGACAAACTCTCCCAAAAACATAACCTCCTTGGCGGAGGTAATAATGTTTTTTGTGACCAGCCGACAGACATCTGTGCTCTACCTTTAGGGTCAGGTCTATACCGAGGAGTATTAGGGCCATTTTAGATGGAAAAAAATTTCAGCTGATCCAGATTAAAATCAAAATGATGAGGATAAAGTCAAAAAGTTTCAGATAAAAGTCGAAATGACAAAAATAAAGTTGAAATACAATTTTGTGATAAAAGTTAGAGTGATGAGATTGAATTAAAAAGTCGAGACAAAAGTCAAAAGTCAAGGATAAAGTCGCCATACAGTGCATTTCAACTTTGTTCTTGATATTTCTACTTTTTTTCTTGATATTTCGACTATGATCACATAATTGTATTTCAACTTTATCTCATCATTTTAACTTTAATCTCAAAGTTTCAACATTAATCTCGACTTTCCCAAAATTATTTTCTCCATCTAACACAATCCTTATACTCTTCTGTAGGTCTGTATGCTTGGTCCCTTCAGAGGGGAGTTTAAAAGTGGGACAACACAGGTTGGGTATTTGGGTACCTTTGATAGTTTTCCGACAGTGGAAAAAATCAGTAAATTTGTTCTGCACCGAGGTCAAACTGAACTGGACTGCTTTGTGGAAACAGCTAAAGTGAGCCAAAAACTGTTAGACCACCACCACCTCCCTGATCAGTTAAAGTACGGCAGGACAGACTCGGTGCTCTCTGGAGTCTTCCTGGTCTGTAGCTTCCTCAGACCACCAGATGGCACTGTGTGCTCTGATTTGAACACTCTGGAGTCTCAGATTGTTTTTTGAGCACAAACAGAACTCATATGTTCACCCTAATATGTTTCCAGCATGTACTTTATATTTGTCCTGTTATTACAACAACAGAAGACACTAAAACCTGCTTCAGCTTAACTCAAACTTTCCTCTCATCCTTCCAGTCTATGCCAAGGCCTGGAGTGGATGACCTCGAGAGCCGGACTCAGATAGCCCCTCCTCCCGCCGTGGACGGCCTCACTACCTTAGCCACCCACACGGTGGCACTAAAGCATCCCCTTTACTGGCTTATGTTCTCTTTTTATTTTCTTTTTTAAATGATGACTTTTAAAAGGACTTTGACTTCTGCAGACGTCACTTCATCGTTCCTGAGCTGCGGTTTACAGAACCAGCGAACTGACCTGGTTTATGGATCAAGAATTTGGAGAGAAAGAAGTTCCCAGTGTGACGCAGGGCTGCACTGGGCTCACATTATGGACACTACATACATATCATGTTACATCACAGCATATCATGCAACGTGTTTGCCATAAACACCATGTTGGTGGCCAGCTTTGAGAAATACTGTGCAGCTTGTTACTTTATATTTTGTGTTTGTTCAGGTACAAATCATCAGGGCAAACAAAGGGATTCTAACAGTATTGTAAAGCTTAAGGTTCGGGGTAAAGGTAGCACTCTGTAGTGTTAGGGGGAGTTTAAAATGATGTTCTCACTTTTGTTTTGTTGGTAGCACAGCCATTGATTTTCTGTTACATGTGGTTTTAGTTTCATAAGCTACATTGTTGATTCCTCACATTTAAAGGTGTCTCATATGATCCTCCGTTATTTTCACACTTGAGCCTCTGCCTGTGTTTCATTGAGCCAAATATTGATCAGGAGTGTAAGCAGGAGAAATCTGTCGAAACAGACCTGGAATAATGTTACAAATGATTCAGAAACACAGAGTAGACATGCATCCATACATTTAGTTTACTCTCAATTCCTGTGATATGAATATTTCTTGTTGGGCTTATTGGATTGTCCCATCATGGTGTGGATGATGTTTGTGTGTCTTGTCATTTGCAGTGTCCAAACCCACCTACTTTGCTCTGCCTTCTTTATTCTGGCACAGTTTACACAACATAATGCCCTCTAACCTGAGTCAGCTTAATGTACTTACTAAATTAAAGGGACAGTTCAGTATTTTTGAAGTGGAGTTGATGAAGTTTTGTTTAATCATAAATTCTGTAGCTACAAGTTTGAGCCGCTTTGCCCCTGTAAGAAAGACCTGGCCTGAAATTTCGGCCAAACATTTCTGTAAATGGAGAATGAACTCTGTGTTGTAGCGGATTGTTGTTGGAAACAATGCAAACAGTGTTGGAGTGACTGGACGATGTACTTAACACATTTACACTGCTTTAGTTTTCAGCTGGCAAACCTCTTTGTTTAGGCTTTACTTCAGCTCACAGTGTAGCCTCTGTGTCCTTCCTGACCTGAAAGGAAGTTAAACTTAAACAAAAGGGCTTGCTGGCACAAAAGTAAAGCATTGTAAGTGTGTTCTGTACATTTAACAGTCACCCTAACAAAGTTTTTGAGTCTGCTCTCACCTAAAATTTGGCAATTTACCCAAAGCTTGTCCCCATCTGCAGGAGTGTATATCTTAGCTTCTGTACTCCTCTCCTAACAGAGGCAGAACTGATCAAAGTCACTTAAGATGATGAATCACTATTGATTTGACGTTTATACAGCCCCACTTAAAGAACGCTGACCCATTCCATCAAGGGTACTTGGAAAAATAATCTTGGGAAGAGCTCTGTTGGCTGTTAAGCTGGCACCATCATGGCATGAATGGAGCTGAACAGCTGTCAATACATTCCTTTTTGAAAAACCTAAATAGTTTTTAACTACATTTAAAGTGCATTACAGCACAGTCACTATCTCCATACACCGTGTGTTCGCTTTTTGGTGAGCCCTGTCATTTTTCTGATCATTTTTCCAAATAAGTTCACTGTTTATGTTGCTATCTTTGGTGTCGTTTGGGGCATGCTCCTGTTTTATACTCCAAAATTCAGGCAAGTGGAGTGTAAGTCCAGGGATTTCTCAAACTCAAAACTTAGGATTAGCCTGCCAACCCAGCCTGAACTTGCATAAGTACATTTTACTAGACTTAATTTTCTTTTGGTAACAAGTACATCCCACTTCTTTTCACATAACAATGCTTGTTTCCCCATAAAAATGAAATTTTTACTTGTTTGCTCAGTTTCTTGCAAATAATCCTATCATCATTTTTAAATAGAATTGGAACTGTAAGTTTAGGAAACATGTTTAGATCTTAAGGGAACAACCTAAATTTACCCTTTATTTGGGACAATAGAGAGTAAAATGCCAAAAGGTCACATGTGTTGCAAAATAAATGTTCTACTTTTACTGTAAGAAAGGGCTGGAGGGCAGAAAAACATGATACTTTAGGCTGAACTTGAGAAAAACTAGAGAAATTCCCCATTTCCCTTCATGGAGAATGCCCATCAAAATGCCATTTTTTACTTCCTAATCTTCTACAGAGATTAAAAGTTTGGTTTTTTGATTCAACTTAAATCAAGTCCTTGCTTAATAGACACCCAAGGCATGATATTAACAGTCAAACACACCATGACATGGCAGAGTTGAGCAGAATAAGCTGTGATCAGACAAATCCATGTATGGTGGAAAATCTGAGGTTGGTTGTTATAGCTAAAATATGCCATAATTCAATGTCATGGATGCATGTATGCTTCAGGTTTCTGTTTCAGTAGGCGTTCTATCGACCAAGAGCAGCATTAAGAGGCAAAATAGAAAATTTCAGGAGCTCAGTTTTAATAACAGTATTTTAAATCTCAACACTACATCTTTGTTTTGATGCATTATGATTTTTATTTAATTTTTATCCATGCTTTGATTTTTTTTGTAAAATGAGATGTAAACAGATGATTATTGTTGCCCTGAAAGTGTTTTTAATTGATCCACTTTGTCTTTCGGTGAGCATTTCATCGGTTCGTTTTTATGATCCTGGACCATTTGAACATTTTTAATCAAAGGGATCACCAACATCAACAGGTGCCTCACTTTAACGGGGTGTTGTTACTTGACAACCAACTGGACTTTTTCAGTAGCATAAAAACAATCTGAACTCATCTCAGCCATCACACAGTTCCAATACTTGATCCTCGCCTTAACCGTGCTGTCCCGGTTGTCTGGACATCGTACCTGCCCTCATTTTTAGCCCTCTTTGACCCCGTGTAGGATTTCCCCGCTACAGGATCTATGCACGTGTCACTTTGAAACCATGTTTACCATTTGTACGCTCCAGACAGTGGCCAAAACAGAGGAGGTGCATGAGTTTCATTGGATAATGAGCGGCGTCCAGGATGAAGTGGGTGATGATGTGTCGGGAACAAAGTATTTTTACATTTAGAGAAAGGTGCAGCCCCCCCCCCAGACTCTGCAGCATTGAGGTTTACAGCTTTGACCTTGACACAACAAAACAAGGGAACTAGATCATGTGCTTGGTGTGGTGGTGAATAGTCTGGGTCATGTACTGTACTTCACCTGTTTTCAATAAAGTTGGTTTTGAATTTTGAGACTTCAGTTGCATCTTTTCTCAGGACCTCGTACATTCTGATCTAAAACTAATTTATTCTGGTTGTATTGCTTGATTATTTGAGTTTCCGCTGTCTTCCTTTATAGTGTTGTGTTATTTGTATTAAAGGTGATGAAGACAGACCAACGGTCAATCGTTTAGTTAACAGATTGGACCTGTGATGTAAAAAATATCCAAACAGGACTTAGGGTCTTCAGTGTGGAGGAACACCTGGAGCACAGACTGTGCTGTGATGGAGGTCAAGCTGCAGGCAGGAGAAGCCATCTTACAAGAGACAAGCATGGAGGTCAGTTGGCAGGGGCCCTCAAACAGTTTACAGTTTTTTAAATATTGTTGCAAAAATCCATTTAAAGGATAACTTCGGTTCCTGCAGCTTTTACATTGTTTCTAGAATGAAGAACAACAATATACTCACCCAGAAGGCTTTCCTGATGCAAACGGTGCTTCGGGAGATATTTAGATCCAAAATCGAGCAGCGGACACCGATATAATGTAGCCTGTAGGGCATAGATCGCCGCTCCTAAAAACTGCATTAATCGTCCAAAAACTCATGTTTTTCACCAATATTCCATCATGACTCGCGCCGAATGGACGGCCATTGCAGCCTGTGTCTCTCCACACAGCGCTGTGTGGCTGAACTAACCTCTGAACTGACGAAGAAGACCGGGTACCTCTGCGCATGCGCAGTACTCTCTGGAGCGTTGCGATCGCTTCCTTATCTGTATATCTGTATACTGTGGCTCCAAACTGTAAGGACGTCCATCATATTCAAAGTCCTCCTCCACAACATCTTCATCCCATAGATATTCGTCCATTTTGCACAAAACTGGAAGAAGAAAGTCGATTTGTAGCTGCCCTGAAACAATGAGCCGCACTGCGCATGCGAAGAGCATGTAAACAAACTCGTTGGTTCAGCCACACAGCGCTGTGTGGAGAGACACAGGCTGCAATGGCCGTCCATTCGGCGCGAATCATGATGGAATATTGGTGAAAAACATGAGTTTTTGGACGATTAATGCAGTTTTTAGGAGCGGCGATCTATGCCCTACAGGCTACATTATATCGGTGTCCGCTGCTCGATTTTGGATCTAAATATCTCCCGAAGCACCGTTTGCATCAGGAAAGCCTTCTGGGTGAGTATATTGTTGTTCTTCATTCTAGAAACAATGTAAAAGCTGCAGGAACCGAACTTTTCCTTTAAACTTTATTTAAATTATTTCTTAAGATTGTTGCCATTGTTTTCCATGTGGTGTTTAGCTGAAATTAATGTTAAGTTCTTGTTTTGGTTGTTACTGATGTGATTATCTCTAAGTAGTTGGCGCAGAATTATTTTGTTTAGTGAATCTTTAGCTTTGTGTTTGTGGTTTTTTGTATTGCTGTTGCACCTTATTTCCAAAAAAACCTTCACATTTTTTTCTTTTAAGTGTTCTATTCTTAGTTTTATCTTTACACTGATTACAAAACTTTGTCTTTTAAAATTCCATTACTCATTTGAAACCTTTGTTTTGGAAAAACTTTTGTAATGATGGTTTTTGGTATTGAGATACCATAGAGTTTTTTAAAAACATGACCATAAAGCCTTTTTATTACAGCTGACTTAGGTTTAAGTTATTGTTTCATTACTGCTTTGTTCGACTAAATTTCTTGATGTAGGTATAAGCTTTTAGCTTTTGTTACTCTCCCACTTTAAGAACTGTTGTTGACATGGTAAACTAAAAATGCTGCATTGAGATTATAAAACTTAAATGATACAGCCAAATTTTGTCTATTCATGTCTTTCCTCACTCCTGAGTCAAGCAGACATTCTTTAACTCTGCGTGCATAAGAGATGGGCAAAGCTCATCCACCGCTAGTTAGCTTAGCTCAAGCACTCGAAGTCAACCAATAGCACAAGCCTGCCTCTGCCTGCAGTCAGCTAAACTCTACAGCAATGGTCCTGTGTGCTCGCTGAGACTTTTTCTACAGTTTGCTATTTTGAAAACAATTCCTATTAGTTATTGGTTAATTATTGACACCTATCAATACTACCTTGATTCTGTTGTTTTTTTTAAATTTAAGTATATTGTTTATTTTAAATGAGCCATTGAGAACGGCTTCTTACTTTGTTTCTGGCAGTTTTTTGTGATGCTTGACTGAAATAATTTGTTTTGGTGCATTATATATATATATTTTTAACTACAGATGAAGTAGTTATAAAATTGTCAGTAAAAAGACTCCAAGGCATTCTTTGCATACCTTTATTTTTTATGATAGTCATAAAAAGCTCAGTTTGTTTGTGTCTGAGCTGCTGAATAACTGGGCCACGACAGATTCCAGTTGATCAGGCAGCAAAGACGCCTTACTGTGTGAGAACTTGAGCACACACCAGGACAACAGGTCAGTGTCCAGGCCCCGACTCTAGACTCACGTGTCAATCTTTTATTTATGAGCATGACCAGTTTTAGTGTCTGGGATGTATTTGTGAGGTGGACCTGCAGGCCGCAGGAGCCATCCACCTGAACACCCAACCCCTATAGAAGAAAAAAGAGAATGATGAACAATGATTTTGACACAGTTAATATAATGCAGACAAAATCAAAAATAACTGATCTGACTTACCTGTTTTTGACTCACATGCTGTTGGCTTTAAGTGGACTCTTTGAGACCGGAGGATCCATGAACCTTACCAGCACCACTGAAGCACGATGGTGAGGGCTTTACAGCAGCAAACAAACAAACAAAGTTCTCCTGGTCAAACCTCTCCACTCCTGTTAGGACAGAAAACAGTTTCTCAATTATAATTTTAATTGCACGAAGAAGAAATTCAAAATTTTTATTTTTTTTTATTTGCAGTGAAACAAATGAAACTTTAATTTACTTCTACAACTTTTCTATCCACACGCAATATCCAGGAAGCAACACAAACCTGGAAGTGAATATCTAATATATGACTTTAATCATTATCTGTACACTATTTTTCCCCCATCTACAGACAAGTTTATCAATGTTAAACTGACCTGTCAGTCTTAGTATTTTTCAGGGCTGGGTTAAAAAAAATCGATTTTCTTTTAATTGGTTCATAATTGATCCATAAAATCCAAAGATCGATCTTTTAACTCGAGTAGTTTTTTCTTCTTTGGATGTGCAGAGAAGCAGCCTGTGGTATCAATCCTGCTCATCTCGTGTGATCAGCGTTTAGTGTTGCTTTCTACTGAACAAGATCTCATGAGATGTTACAGCAAATAAACATGGTGGAAGCTCTATATGGGCACCACTGGCGAGTTTAAAAGCTGATGTTTGGATGTACAGTATTTTAGATTTAACAAGTACAAAGGAAAATACGAGTTGGACAAAAAACAAGTAATATGCAGAATATGCATTGATGCATATCATTAAAATATCATTAATGTAACTGCTTTGGGTTTAGTTCTTCATGTTAAAACAATTTTTAATAATGTAGCAGGTCAAAAGGTCACTTTTTAAATTTACAGCACTATTTTAACTAAGATATCCCAGACTGAATAAATATCAAATTGAATCATGAATCAAATCGATTTGAGACCTTGTTATATCGAATTGATCCAGAAAATCTGAATCGATACCCAGCCCTAGTATTTTTTTTAGGCTGAATACAGCAACCTTCACTACAAACATTGAAAGAATTCAGCGTAAATGGATAAAGATAAGAGTAATCAGAATTTAACTATGACAACATATCTCACTCAATTTTCTACTTGGGATTTTTTAAAATTGTAGTTGAAGTTTTGTTATAATTTTCATACAAATAGGGATGGGAATTGATAAGATTTTATCAATACCAATGCCGTTAATGATCCTGCTAATCGAACCAATTCAACGATTTCCTTATTGATTCCTGCAGATTTTGCGTGTGGGCAAATGTTGGTCTGATTTTCAGTGTCAACAATGTCAAACACATGTCACAGCATAGATATCTGCTTCTGCAAGTTGCTGGTGTTTCCACTCACTTAAGGTTGTGTAGTAGGTGCAATGAAAATTAAGCGACAATTCTGATGCTTCTGAACCCTGTCAGTGAAAGGAATTGATAAGCAAAAAGATTAATGATATTGATTCTTTGATGGAGCTGTTAACGATTCTCAACTGGAATTGATCCATCCCTACATACAAATATTCAATGATTTGATACTTCCATCTAGCATGAGGTATGGTATTAGTTTCAAATTTACTTTTTTAATGGCGATAAAGGTTTGAATTCATGTTTATCAAGTCTTAATAACTGAATGATAATTAAAGTGGTGTAAATCTGCATCCAAGCTCCTGTCAAGTGTGCACAACTTCCTTTTTGCATGCAACAACTTTTTCCCCATTCAGGGTTGCAGACTCAAGTTTGTCACTTTTGGGGTTTTTGTAGTTGCCGATGCAATATTTTTATTTTATGGTGGACACAGTGCCTTACTTGAGTGGATAAATGTCAGGTCAGACTTGGGAGTACATCCTGGGTCAGAAATCCCCTTTTCATCATTCCTGACGGCTCATCTGCACCACCAGCAAAGTCAGCCCTGCTAAATTTAAGGGCGCAAGGGTGCAGACCTTACACCCGGGGCTCTGGGACACCAACCCCTTACAGCTGTTTACATTGTTCAGCCAATAAAAGATCTAAAGCCAGTCTATTTTGTAATATCGTTGTTCTTTGGGCCCGCAATTCAGGAGTGTCAACACCGTTTTATCCATTAGCTACTTCATTTAGCTTATGTCAAAGGAGGTTAAGAAATTTAGGTTGGTTTAGATCTGGGTTGTCAGGAACACATAAGTCAGGTAACACCTTTCTCCAGAGTAAAGGTTCAGAGCTGAAAGGTTAAGCTGAGCTCAGAATGGCAGGCTTGTAATTCATCACTATGATTTACTTTGTCTATGTACAAATGTGCTGGAGGTATTAGAGAGGAAAAGCCGTGTGACATTACTCCATTAGCTAATTTTTTCTAGTTCGGGCTGAAAAGGTGGCTGGCATGCACATTTTCCTTACTTTAATTTGTTTTAGCCAGTAGATCTAGTTTGGGTAGCTTATTGAAACAAACCTGATTTTAGCTAACAGAGCTGACGAAGGCACGGCTATTGAGCCAGTGGGTGTTGCATGTGGCAGTTTGGAGCAAACAACTGTAATTATATAATTATTTCATCATTAACAGGACACAGGATTTCTTCCCTTCACACTGGTTAGGCTAAATAAAGTTCATGCAGAAATGTATTGACTTAAAACAGTTTTCTTGTTGCTTGTCTCATTTGTTTTGTTTGGTGCAATTTTAAGAAACCTTTTTGACAAGACTGCTTTTTGATAAGACCAAACCAAAGACCTTAGGAGTGTCCTGCCAGCAGCTAATGGTCAGATGAATTCCTCCTATTGGTAGTCAATTTTTGTTGGACCTAAACCCCCAGAGGGGACATTTTTAAGTCTGTTTTAACTTCTAATTTTTGAAAACTTTCACTTGCCTCTTAAATTTATTTGAATTATATATTTTTAAGCTTATTAAAATTAACTTTTTTGGCTGTATAAACATTGACACATTGGTGGTGATTACATAATACACAGACAAACACAAAGACAAAAAAAAAAAAAAAGCCTGGATCCTCCTCGGGCTGAAGAAGCAACTTCTCGAACAGGACAGCCAGCAGATAGACCGGTTTAACCTTTTCCTGAAAGCAGAGACAGAGTTAAAATCCATTCTGAATCAGTTAATTAGAAATCTATATACAGATGAAGTAGAGACACATATGCACTCAATTTAAACATGTGTAACAGATATACTGTTTCACTTCAGATTTGAAGTTTAACCTTACACATGATTTAAAGTGGCTCCAGCATAAAACAATCTGTCCTGTAAGAACTGTACTAACCATCAAACCTGAAAACCCCTTTTAAAATACTTACAATTATATCAATTTGTTAGATATTCATAATTTGACTACATAAATCAGGAAACATCAATTTCATAAAAAAAAATCCTTACCTCTGTTAGCTTGGTTAATGGACTGTTCCAAGTCTGTGACGTGGATGGAAATGTGTTTTCAGTGATCCGTGCAGTTGAAATAAAATAAATTTGTGCAGCCGAAAATTTGCCAGTGCGACCAGAACGGAAATCCCTCCACCAGTGTGGGTTCAAATCTGGTGTTTTTAATTTTTAAAGTAGGAAACCCCATGGAGAATGAACTTCTCACAAGTTTTTTGCTCTATGTTGATGCATTTTTATTATATTAATGTAAATTTAATCAGAGCACTTTTAAATTGTTTGGGTATTTGTTTAAAAAGCACTTTAATTACTCAGGTCAGTGGTATTCTAATGAGTTTTCATTGGAGTGCTTTCTAAATACAGTTTTGTGGTAGTTATAGCTTGGTTTAGTACGCCATTTAAAAAAGTTGTTTTGTTGAAAATTCATCAAAAGTTGTTGAAAATTAGTCCAAAAAGTATTTTGTTCAAAATTAGTCCAAAAGTATTTCGTAGAAATTTAGTCCAAAGGTATTTTGTTGAAAATTTGTCAAAAAGGTATTTTGTTGAAAATTGGTCTTTTTTAAGTGTGTTATTGGTAAAGTCCGGCTCATCAGAAAGGTACAGTATCTCAAAAGAGACTATGGCAACTTCACAAAACTGGCACAAGCAGAAACACACCAGTGATCTACTTTGCCACAGAAAATTCAGTCATACAACTACAACTAACTACGGTACATGACACCAGGTCCATTCCAAGTTTTACTCTAAAACTTTTCACAAAAGTGAGGCTGTGATCTGCCCCAGTGCTCCAGGATTTCAAGGTCCACCTGAAATATTCCAGCGAAAGTCCACCTGAAAAAGCTGCTGTGACTGTTCCCTCAACAACAACAACAGCTACTACAACAACAACAAGCCCCACCACCACTACAACAACCAAACTAACTACAGTCACAGCAGCAAATCAGCAGCATCACCACCCGCAACACCCCACGAGAACCGGCCGTCCTCCGCTCTTGGTGAGCCGCCCCGGTGCTCATTCAGCAGCACGGGGGTCTCAGGCTCACCCGCCCTGGAGGACGGCTCGACTCTTCAGATGGGGTGAGGAAGAAAATCTGTCCTACCATTGATGATCAAAAAATGGACTCCATCCTGCGATTGCTCCTTTACAACCTGAAAATCAAAAATAAACAGTTCAGTGTTTTGCATTACAGCTCATCTTTCAATAAAAAAAACATTCCAGACATCTTGACATATTTATACAAAGTTTAAATTCTCTTATCTAAATTTAGTGTTTTGACAGTGAACACATCTCTGTTTTTTAACACCAACCTCCTTTATCCATCAGGTAAAATATAAACTTAACAAACAACCATGAATTATACTTGGTTTTGAGCGGGAAATATCAAAAATATAACAGATTTCTGAACATTTAAACCTTAAATCTCATTTGTGTGCTCTACAGTGATACTTTATACCAATAAATATTTGGTTTGAATGATATTGGAAAACAATGTGTTTAAAAAGGGTACAAGATAGCTTAATTTTTAAGTGTATATGATCATTTTTTCTTTATTTTGGAGTCTTAAGTGACTTTTTCACTTATTTTAATCCACTTATTCATCGGTGGAGCCAGAGGGAAGCATATATTGATACTCTAATAGTTTGCTTCTGATTCATATTTAAGAAAAATAAAGATTAAAACTTAAATCACAGAAGAATCATTGATAATTCAGAACTGATTTCACTACATTTTATTGTCGCTCAATTGGATTAAAGTAGTTAAATCAATGTTGCTGCTTAATCACTGACAAATCCCATGTTATAATAATTTTAAAAATACATACGTTTCATATAGTGTATTCCACATAATTCATTTCTGCAGCTCCTTTTAAGCTAGAATACAGTGGCATGAAAATAACCTGACTTTTAAAGGATTTAATTAATTAGTATTTGAGGTGCATGGTTAAGGCTGATATATGCTTAAAAATTAAGTCAAACACAATTGGGAATAGCTATTTACAATGTTTTTTATAGATCTACCTCAGGAAAAGCAGATTTTTTTGTGCTTCAGTACAAGGTTGAGTATTTGACCCTTGGCAG